>JAZHYW010048576.1:0-51398 GCA_037355805.1 Ixodes ricinus
CCCCCCCCCCCCCCCCCTGGTTCGATAATTGAACCAGGCGAAAGGTTCTACACGTAGTATTATTTTAAAAGCGATACTAAGATAGTCGACTAAAAATAAATCCTCAGTTTAGGTCATAGTGGTTCAAAAAAGGCATGTTTGGGGATTTTTACAAAGATTGAGTGACGAATGATTAAATAGCAGTTATAATGTCATCTCACCTCTACTTTACTATCAGACAAGTAATATGAACTCTCGCTTTGAAATACTTTGAGAGTGATTCAAAAACGCCACACACAACAATCGCCAAACCCCATAGTTCTTTCCTGCTTATTTGAGATTTTTTCTCAAGAGCTAATCATAACAGGGCATTAAAATAAAAAGGATTGTTCTTCTTGGAACATACCAAAAATATATAAGAATTTAATCAAAAATAAAAAATACGATTGCCACTCGTTGCCTGAATCCAAATGAAACCGTCAAATACATAAAACACACCGTTGATATTAAGAAAAAGGAACTGAAGTACTCTAACCAACTGGTTTAAATTTCCTGATTGCCCCTCATGGCCTGCTCGGTCGTTTGTTCACGGGGGATCATTTGGCTATGTCTTTCTTCTTCTCCTTGTCGTTAAAAGAAATCGTCTTCTTCTTTTTTACAGGGAACTGAAGTCCGGTGAATATGGTCAAGCTAGAAATGATCGACCGGTTCAGGTTGTTCTTGGTATGCTGATACAGACTCTAAACAGGGGAGTCGTTTTTTCAGTTTTTCGGTACCAGGACGGAACAGCTGTCAAAGTCGAGCACAATAATCTTTTCTGTACAACGTTAGAGCGTTTTGCACGTCCTTCTTTACATCGTAGTTGCATCGCTAAAGACGTTTTGGTGAAGTTCTTGGTTTCTCCTACATATGGAGGCTTTGCAGTCGGCGCAATGAATGCGGAATTTAAACCTTGTTGGTTAGAGTACTTCCAGTTCCTTCTTAATACTCACCCAACTAGTACTGCTGAAATCGTTTACTTTTCAAACACCGTCGATATTACACCCACAAGCTGAATATATCATTTACGCTGATGATACCAGTATTTTTATATCGTTCCGGAATCGCAGCGATATTGTACAAGTAGCAGCGTCGACATCTTGAGACAGGTTGGAGGCTTGGTCGTAATCAAATAATTTAATAATAAATAAACACAAATCCAAAGCTATGCTCGTTATGTCCCGCAAAACAGGAGCATTACCCTTTCTGAGCGACTTCAGCCCCATATGCTCGTCCCCCATTAAAATTGTCCACACGTTCAAGACCATGGCCGTGTTAAGTCGGCAAATCGCCATCGTCTTGGACACCGCACTTCGATTACGTTGCTTCAAAACTTGCTTGTATGATAGGTCTGATACATCGTCACGGTCTGAGTGTTCCATCAAGCGTTAAACTACTTCTCACAGCACACCGTTTGTGTCTCGTTTGAATCCATTATTGGCTTGGTATGGGCACCACTACAAAACCAGTTTACATAGAATATTCTTACAACAAAAGAGACGCCGTTGAGACCGCGTTTGAGGTGCCAAAGCGTTTTCAATACACGAACCAAGCTTTTGGAAAACTTCTTCTGGGGTACCAAAAATAATGCAAGTGCAATGCAATACCATACAGGCTTATCATGCAGCATACAACAAGAATATCAGCAGTGATGAATAGCTTCCTGCTATGATTTGGCATCCTCTTTTGAAAAGAGCACTTACACAACTCCACCGCCACCTCGTAGATTCCTGGATGGCTGATACACCGCGGACGACGATTAGGCGCCTCTCGGACGTTTAGAAGTACACTTCCAACATTGCTAAAACACTTCCATAAGTTCGAATGTTGATATGACACATCTCCTTGACCGGCGTGAGCTGCGCTTTTACCATTCACTTTGGTATAAATATGTCGTTGTTGTTTATTGTTTGTCTTGTTTGGGGCATGATATTAGTCACGAGCATGCCTTTTGCCATCGCTCGATTTCTGGTGTAGTTGATGACCTTGTTAGTCATCGCTCTGCTGTCTTTCAATCATTCAGTGACGTCGAACCAGAAACATTAATAGTGGGTAGTTTCGCCCGGGCTTCCAGCCGCTTCTGGTTCAGCCCGCACAGTTTTGGGGGAGCCAAAATAATGGTTCGAACCTGGTTGAAATTGCCTGAACCGCCAAAATAAGAGTATATTTTCCTGGGCGGCTTCTTGGCAATAGACAGTATTTCAACAGTAAAAGTCAAATTTTGCCGGGTTTCTTCAACTTAGCTTAAACTTAGAGAATAATTACAGTACATAAAATCATAAAATATAATATCCTCGTATATATCCGGAAATCTATGTTAAAAAATTTATTTTAAAAATATATATGATGACGACGTAACTGAGCCAAAAGCAATATTATTTTTACAATGACAGGAAAGTTTTAGGACAAACCCTTTCAGTCTACTCTTTCTGTAGACCAACACGTGATCCAGGCGTCACGCAGCTGCGGTGGTGCTGTCGACGACACTGGCGCATGCGCAGACGCTTCGCCTCAGGTGAATCTGGTTTCTGCGCGCGCGCAGTGCCCACGACCTGGTGTGGGGAAACGCGGGCTTGTTCGGAAACAGCGTTCCGGCATGTACAGAAACTCTGAATGGCACTGTTACAACGCTTGCATTTCCTGACCAATAGTGTTACTCACTCAGTACCGTGATGCAGGTGAATTTATCCAGAAAGGTGACATTCAGTCCTGAGATCGAAAATGGCCTAAAATAGCGCGTACCGAAGTGAAAATTTTCGACATAGCTCGGCGTTAGAGGTTTGCTGGTTGTCAAGATGCCGGTCAATTCAGTTAGCAAATAAACATCGCCCTTGCCATTTTTGTATGTTTTGTTGAATGTAACAAAGTAGTATTTCATTCTCTGCTCGACATTACGGCTACTTAATTGGTCACTTTCTGACGGTCGGCGCGTGCAATCATCGCCACGCGCTCAGTGTACTTTGTTTCGTCCAGCCCACAGACACATACAATTCTTGTTCATCACATAAAGGAGCAACAGACTTTGTATGTGCTTGAGAAGTTGAATATGCGTCAGAACACAAATGTTGTTTAAATCATCTTCAAAAGAAAACATTTGTTTAAGGCTCTTCCTAATAACCAATAGACGTGCCTGTCAAGGATAAAAACGAAAGAAATCATTTTAAGCAGCATACTTCAACGAATTTGGGGATGCATTATTATGATGCCTATCTTTAGGGCGATCGGCCCTTTATTTAATGTTATTAAGTCATTCAGCCAGCAATACATTTTTTTTATTGTCATCAATACATTTGACTGTACAAGGTGCACATAACCGCCTGAGACCGACACGTGGAGGATGATACCCTAGAATACGCCTATTTGTTGAGTCTGCGGAACGCGCATCTTTGTTCGCTGTTCAGCCGTGGAAACACCGGGTCGCGGGGTATACGCCAAAAGGACTCTGTACTTACATTACAGATGTGAATGCAAATACACGAACTGTACAGTGAAAGAGAGGTAATTAATGGCATTCTTCTAAAGCGGTCGAAACATCATATGGATGCGCGAGTAAAGGCGGTTGGGCGCATCACATCCCCAAACCTATGAGCTGGCATCTTTCCCAGCAGACGTGGACGGCCGGAGGTGTAGGTGGGGTGACGCCCGACGCTACAGGCCACGAGGAGCGCTGGTAGATTTCGACGCAGACAGCGCTCTTGCACAGCGGGATTAACCAGCTAGCATCCAACGGTGCGCTGAACAGTGACTACTGAAAGCGCTGCTCGTAACTGAGACGATAAAAATCTCTGAATGGCTGGAACAAAGGGATAATCCTTAAAGACAACGGTCCAGGCACGCGGCTACTCGTCGGGCAGACAATCATGTCCGGACCTTCGTGAGTTGAGCCCGCTACAAAACTTCGTGTGGTGTGGCCGCGACATAAGAAAGATGGCCTCAAAAAGCGGCGCGATACAGTGCCCCAATTTAACCGGAAACAGGCCAGGAATCGGAATGCCAGCCTGATCGAAAACCAGGCCCCAGTCGCGGCGCCAGTTTGTGAGGGATCTTAACCCGATTTCCACGGACCTCCACCCGGATGAACATGACACGGCAATGCTGTCGCTCTCGGCAATAAGGTTTATTCTCCCACTTATTGCTTGGTGTGTTTCGGATCGGGGAACGGTCATCAGGCGAGGCTGCGGGGAGGTCCGCTGCCAGTGCGCAGCTGCTCCATGTCCCAGTGGTGGTCGTCCACACCTCGTCATGGGGACGTCGCCACCGAGGGTCGCTGTCTCGGTCCGTGCGTCGAGTCCGCAGCTAAACGTCGCGCCCGCACTTTCCCGCACCAGCAACCGCCCTCCTGCCGATTCCCGCGCCAGTCGTCTTCCTTCTTCGCGAGACAGCCTCCCTTGTCCGGTCCCGAAGTCCAGAGAGGCTCTCCCAGTGTCCCGCTCCCCCTTTTTATATTCTCGTCCATGGCTGATCACGTGCACCCTCCCCCATCCTCCCGATCTGTCCGTCAGCGCCCCCTCTCCCGCGCCCCCTCCTCCCCACGCGATCCCCGAGCGGTGGCGACGCGCCAGTCGATAACACTCGCTCGTCCGGGGATCCGGGAGAGCGAGAAATGGGCTCAGGAAGGACGGCCGACGGGCGAGGGGGAAGCAGGGAAGACGGGGCCAAAGGAGCGGCCGCAGGAAGGGTCCCTACAGTGTTTAATATTATTTTTGGTTATAGTTCTCTATTTTTCGCTTAATGACAGCATCCCGCAAAGCCTGATAGCCCGCCACGCACAAATCCTCAGCGTTGCTTTGCGTACGAAATACGCAAGCCCTTCTATTGTGTTGCTGTGCATGCGCACTCCCGATCGACACTTCTTTGGGTACGCAGTTTTAGCGTGCGCGCCTCAAACCGTCTAATGGTAGCGACCGTCGGTACATGAGACGCGGGAAGATCTTGAGAGCCGCGACCGGTGCATCCTGATGTTGTCTCAGGTCTTAGAGGTGTGTGCTCGTGGAGAGTGTTGTATCAGAGGTGGATCTCACAATTCACCATAACACGCAAGAAGTTCTCGTTCCGGAGCGGCGACGCAAGAAGCCGCCCATCTCCTACCAGAGCCTGCAGCACACAGGTTCGTTCTTTTCAACTCTATAGTTTATTTTATCGTTAGTGCCTCCTCTTCAAGGGCAGTTGTTTCGCATTGTAGTAGCTGGTTTATGTGCGACCAGATTGTGAGGTTTCTTTCTCTTTATTTTAGTATTTTGTTAGCTGTCCGTGCATATGTGACGCATGAAGCACCTGAGCGCCTGTGATGCAAAGTTTTGTTGGAGTTCATATACCTTGGACTAGCACATTGGCACCAAAATGATCACCATTTTTAATTTTTTTTATAAATTTCCGCGCTCCAAAAAAACAAGCAGTGCGTATTTTTTGTGTCTGGGTTCACGCAACTAAGTATTTGTTTGTTTTAGGTTGATAATAACCTCTGTTTCGTTCCTCGCTCCTCACAAAGAGTCTGTGGACCAGGACGTGAACGTATCATCCGGTCAAATAAAAATACATTTAATTCCATGGGAATTTGAAAATATGTTTATTTCCAAGTTTTTAAACCTTGGCAGCGCAGAACAAAAATTAGTGAATTTGGCCTTCGTTTTTTTCTTCGAATCTGTGACACTCAGCCAGAACAAATCACTTCCATCAATATATTTCTAATCCTTGTTTTTTTTCGACTTTTGACTTGAAGTATGTTTATACACGAGCACGAGAAACGCAGAACACGACGAGCAAATTTCATTTGAACGAAACGCTGTTCACCATCCACGGAAAGGTTCATACAGAGGCATAATTTTCTGAGCGAAGTGACAAAATAATAATTTAGTAAACGAACCAAGTCTCTAATCTATAGATCTTATGAGCGCAATATGTAACGTTTAACTCGTTGGTTTATTAGTAAATTAAATGCAATTATGATTCATAAATGTTTGAGTAACCGTCACAAGTCTGAATTTGGGAGTTCATTTCCATTGAAAAATATATTTTACTGGAATTTTATTTCTAGTAAAACATTATTTTACTCGATTGTGAGATTGTTTTACTTCCGGTAAAGCAGGAATTTACCGATAGTCACCAGATTTTTTATCGTAATTTTATTTCCAGTACAAAATTCATTTTTCTGGATTATGGGACTCTTTTCCCTTCCGGTAAAGCCGGAACTTACCGGAAGTCACCGGATCTGCACTGAATTCACCAGAAATTACTGGAAGTCACTGCATTTGCCGCAATTCACCAGAACTTATCGTGTGTTTTTTTTTCGGACGTCAACGAAAGGCACTTAGGAAGAAGCCTGTGAACTGTGGGTGATGTATGTTTACCATGATGTTGGACGATTACGGTAACAGTTAAAACGGTTAGCGCATAAAGACCTGAAAGTTCCATGTCTTTATTTCACAGGGTCGAATTGTAAAATGGGATTGCTACCAGGAGCTATGGAATGAGTGGGACGACCCCGATACGCGGGACGACCCCAAACAAGACCAGATCACCCAACTTAGTACTCGCACTGCTCAGGGCGGCGAAAGAGCAGGCCACCACAACCAACACAAACAGACCCAGACAAACCCCACCCAGACCTCCACCTCCTCAATCTTGGGGAGTCGCGTCTCACGGCACTAAGTCGTACCGAAACATGGCAAGACCGTCTACGCGCCCGGCTTGACACCACCACCGACGGAGGCAAAATAATACTTCCAGGTATTGTCACAACGATCACTGGAACGACCTTTGCAACCAGTTCAACGGCTGGATGCATCTTTCTACGGTCTGGAATTTCTTCAGAAGTTGGCAGGGAAATCGAAACGTTGAACGGCGGCGCAGACAGTGGCCCTACGCCAGAACAAATCTGACACCGAGTTTGCACAGGAGACGGCTAACTTTTTCCCTCTCAATCCCCGCCCCCGGACACGACTAGCTACTCACCCGAGGATTCCGTAGACGAAGCCCATACATCCGACGCTCCGTTCACGCTAGCAGAACAGCAGGACGCACTCGATCACTCTAACATGAGGAGCGCGCCGGGTCCGGACAGAGTGACGCTCACTGAGCTTCGCAATTTAGCAACGGAGTACAAGCTCAAGATACTTGAATGGATGAACGAGGTGTGGGCAACCGGCCGGCTGCCAGGCAACTGGAAAACGTCGCTGGTCATCCACATCCCAAAGCCAGGCAAGCCATCCACGGCGATGCGGAACCTCCGTCCTATCTCGCTGACCAGTAACATCTGCAAGTTGATGGAGCGGATAGCCCTTGCCAGGATACAATGACACCTCGACAAGGAGGACCGCCTGCATCACTGCCAGACCGGGTTCCGATCAGGCCTCAACACCCAGGACAACTTTGTGATGCTCCATCATGACGTCCTGGCAGACCCCTCCTCAATACAACCCAAAACCATAGTTGCCGTGGATGTTCAGAAAGCATTCGACTCGGTGCCGCACTTATCGGTCATTGAGAGTGCCAAGCTAATGGGCATCAACGGCCATGCTCTCAAATTTATGAGGAATTTTCTCAAATATCGAATGTTTCAGTGTGAAGATCGGGAGCTGTGTCGGACCTGAAACCATCAACCACGTCGGAGTGCCGCAAGTGGTGGTGCTGTCACCGACACTGTTTGGTATGGCTATGTCTCGCCTCTCAAAGCGCCTCACCTCCATTCCGAATCTGCGTTTTGCCATCTATGCAGATGGCATAACTCTCTGGTCCACGACATGCGGCGTCGGGGAGCAAGAACAAACACTACAATGCGGCCTCGACGCTGTTCAGTCTTTTTTAGAAGACGTTGGTATGACCGCCTCTTCGGAGAAGACTGAATACGTCGTGGTACTCTCTGGCCTCCAATGCCTTGCCGACGAAAGGCGCTCCCATTACAACTTGACACTAAACAGCACCCCTATCAGGCAAGAGCGAACTGTGCGCATTCTCGGATTATTCATAGACGAGGAGAGCAGAGCAGGGACATGGCTAAGTAGGGTCAAGAAAGAAGTTATCCAAATCATTACACTTAATACGACGAGTCAAGAACCGCAAGTGGGCACAGGCGAAAAAGAGACCAGACAGATCATCTAGGCTCTCTTCTCCTCAAAGGTGCTCTACGGCTACCAACTACTACAAACACAGGACCAACGCGACACCGTCGAGAACCTTAACAAGGAAGCAATACGGCTTATCGAAGGTTTTCCCAAGCACACCTGGCTACCGGACCTATACGCTCATGGATATCTCAACAAGATCGAGGGTGTAGCTGAACAACTCATGTATGCACAGCTCACTCCGTTGTTAGGTACTAAAGCAGGCCAGGCCATTCTCCAAGAGATTGAGCACGTCACCTTAACAGCTGACGCTCCCTTACCACGAAGCTATGGACGCCGACCATCCAGAGTGACGAGCCTATCATGCCAAGGCGCAGGAACGGCGAATTGCTGCCCTCGTCTCTGGACGAGACGTCGTTTACTACACGGACGCTGCTAGCGGCCTTGTTCCTGCCCAGAGAGCACCCCCAACGTCGACGGCGCGAGTTAACATAATCTACCCCGATATGTGGTCCCAACGACTCTCCACAGGAGTGGGCACGAAGGGAGCGGAGTTAGAAGCCATTGTACAACCCGCCCAGCATGCTGAACAAAATTACTCAGAAACATCAACCACAAACATCATCATCTATACAGACTCGCAAGTGGCCTACTCGTAGGGCCGCCACGCACCCAAGTCGACCAGCGACTGCGTGCACAAAATCGATGGCATCGCGTCCCGCCTGCATACCAGCCACCACACTCAACTCCGTGTCGCCTGGGTACCCGCCCACTCCGGTATTCCGGGAAACGAATGGGCCCATAACGAGGCGCGTGTAGCACCGAGGAAACCTTCCGCGCCAATCGTACCAACCATCTACAGCGGGCCCCATTTCGATTCTTCTCGACACGGTGACAGTCGGCTGGACCTCACAGAAAGAGCCGTGCTCGCCAAGTTGGAGCGAAAGAAAATGCTCCGCAACCCGAGGAATGCGGCCTCCCTTTCAACAGGCACAACAGAATGACACCTGCTATGTCAGCAGGAGTGAGCCGCAAAGCCCAGATTCTCGTCCGCCGTACCGCCTATATACCGCCGTATGCTGACGGCCCTGCGACACCGCATATTTCAAGATGACCCGCACCAGAGCTACTGTACAGCATTCAACACCCTTGCGACGACGCAGCACGTTCGCTGGGAGTGCCCCGAGCACGCTGCGCCTCGCTCTGGTGGCCTTGGCTGACATCCCGGTAGCAGACCAACCTAAAACCTTTGAGGACTGGGTGATCCCACAAGACAATTCGCCGCCCACAGTGCGGCGCCTGTGGAATCAACTCTGCAGCTTCTTTCGCGCGGACGGCGGACCAGTGGGGCTCTTGCCCCGATGTCCAACGGTTACCGTGAACTCTTCAATAATCCCATCGCACGGTCGCGGTTTGGAGCGTTTGGTGACGTTTTGCAGCGCCGCATTGTGAAACGGCCGTCGGCCGCTCTCAAGCGCGGCTGTGTGTATGTTTTTTTGCCGCTGGGGATGTTTTAAAGAAAGATCAGCCATGTATGGCACTAAATAGAGACGTTATCTCAACTCAACTGCAGACAAAAGCAGTCAGACCAAATAGGAAGAGCCGAGTTCTTTGTCGCAAACGTAGCTTTCAAGGTACTAATAATGCCACTGGGTCAATTCCTAGATGTACGCGTAGTTCAACTAATAAAACCAAGCAGGTGCACCACACACACACACACACACACACACACACGTACACGCACACGCAAACACACACACACACACACACACACACACACACACACACACACACACACAAACACACACACACACAAACACACACACACAAACAAACAAACAAACACACACACACACACACACACACACACACACACACACACACACACACACACACACACACACACACACACACACACACACACACACACACGTTTAGCGAAAACCACGAGCGCGATTCCAACATCTGCCGCCATTGAGAAATCGCGGGCGCAGTCACGGTGGCGTTCCTGATGCCGTCGCCGTGGGTTCACCACGCGGACGCACACATGCTGTCAGTAGCATGCCTAGCGAAAACCACGAACGCGCGCAACGAACATCCACCGCCATTGAGAAATCTTAGGCACAGTCACGGTGTCATTTCTGATGCAGTCACAGAGGCGTCTCCGGCGAATTTTTCGCTCGCTGGATGCTTCTGAAGCCGGACAGACAAAGAGGCGTAAGAAACAATTCACTGAACGGTATTTTCTTTTTATCCGCACACTCAGCTTCTCTAGAAGATACAGGTCGCACACATGGAACAGGAAGCCAACACTCAGCGACCGGTCGTGACCATTGCTGGTTGACGGACAAAAAGACGGTTTTCTTCAAAAGAGCATCAAAAAGACCCCATAACATTTTCCCCACAAACCCAATGCGACGGATAGATGGTGCGTGGGGACTTCTCCGACTTCCCTCCCTCGCATCGGTTTCCAGTGAAGTTCGGGAAACGGGGAAACGAGTCACGTGTTTCCGGTAAAATTTTCGCCGAAGCAGGGTCGTCTGGCAACGAAAGTGGCTGGGGGTAAAATTCCAGCGAAATCTGGCAACCGAGAGTAGCTTCCGGCAAATATTACAGGAAAGACTGGTAAACTACACCGGTTTCGAATGAAAACAAGTGAAACTTGACCAGTTTTCACGGGATGTCACTAAAAGGTCACCCGATGTCACTGGAAGTTCACCGAATGTCACTGGAAGTTCACCGGATGTCACTGAAAGTTCATTAAATGCCGCAGGTAGGTTTTGACGGATTTGTCAAGAGGGATGATGACACGAATGACAGATGATGAGGCGGCGAATGAGCAAAAGCTAAACGTTTAATTTGGCAAGCTTGCGTCGAAAGCAAGAATACAAAGCGGTAGTGTAACAGGCGTCGAAGTTCGGCAGAGGAGCACGATCGAGCGCAAGAGCAAGACTGACTCCGTCTCTCCACGTGGATCCCCTTACGTACACGCGTGGTCTTCTGGGACAATCGGCGTAGAAGGTTCAGAGCGTAAAATTTTCGGGCCTCGAACAAGCAAAAGGATTATTCAGTTTACCAGAACAAGACATTTGCTGAAAAACAAAAATGCCCGTCCAGTACCAGACATCGAACCTTGGCCCATCTTCGTAGGAGCTCAAGCGCGCTGCCGACTTGACTAGCCGAGCACGCGACATTACTCCCCCCCCCCCCCATTTAACAGCGCATCACCCCGATGCAACACAATACAAAACAAAACAATGGTAAGCTGAAACGTCCGCTAGGACATGAAAAGTTCACAGTCACCGCAGTCCTACCGTGCGTAGAACGGCTTGAGTCGAACGACGTGAACCACCTCAGGTCGTGGTCGGCGTCGAGATGATGTTGGAATTCCGTCAAGTACCACATCGTAGTTGAGCTCCTCTAGGCGACGAAATACCTTGCATGGCTTGAAGTACAGTTTCAACATTTTCTCACTGAGGCCTTGATGATGAATGGGTGTCCACACCCACACCCTGTCTCCATGCTGGAAATGAGCATCCCGACGACGAAGGTTGTAGTGGCCAGCGTCGATACGTTGTTGGTCTTGAGTCCGGACTCGGGCGAGCTGGCGGAATTCTTCGGCTCGTTGATCACCCACCTGAGCGTCGTCACTCCCATCATCTCCTGGCTCGTTGTGCAGCATCGCGTCGAGCATCGTCGTTACCCTCCTACCATTTACCAGCTAGAACAGTGTAACTGCAGCGGTCTCTTCAACCCCAGTGTTGTAGGCGAACATGACGTAGGGCACAAAAGTGCAAGCGCAAACAAAATGTGACTACAATGTATACGTAAAATTTCTACCGCAATGAAGTATAAGCGCATATCAGGCAGCACTGCTCTTTGGAAACACATTTTGGTCTTGTCTGGTAATTCTGAGGCCCTGAAAGAACGTAAAAGCAAAGCTCTAACTTAGCTTGTTATTCTCTTTCCAAGTGTGGCGATTTTGGCCTTAAATTGCCAAACAAGCGCAAGAGTGGGCCATCATCGTCAGGTTGTACGGCTCTCGCCTGGCTTCTTTGGGCCTCAGTTCCCCGAGGAAATGCCAGTATTAGGTTTCAATTCTGGTTCATCGATATTCACGTGGCGACTTTGGGCCAAATTGACCAAACAAGTGTCAGACTAACCTTCACTGATGTTTGTTTGCCCGATGCCTAGCATTTTCTTCTTATGTCTAGCACGTTGGCAATTGTGTTGCGAACCAGAAAAAAGCCAAAGAAAGTACCTTGACCCAAACAATAAGGTTTTGTGTTGGAGAAAAGCCTTTACGGGCCTAAGTTAGCCTTCAAGAATGTTAAACTGGGCCAACTTAGTTAGTTCTCTGCGTGTTGCTTGAGATCACTCCGGAAATTGGTGGACTTTAAAGATGTTAAGCGAGTACGAAACAAGATAGTTTGGACAAAAATATAGACTGTACGACCTATATGCTGAAGTTTGCATAATTATCATAAGCATTTTATTATATTGTTTGGGAGTAAGGGCAACCGTCGATGGTATAGTTGAACACCGACGATCCGCAGTGAGTTTTGAATTTTTCGAAACATTCTTGTGGAGGTGCAGAAAAGCTTGTCCTTTTTCACCATCAGGCTGACAGGCTATAAAAAAGACAGTTTAAAAAGCAAATTGAAATAGTTGTGGACAAACTATTTTCGCCTGCATGCTTGTTTCAATATTAAGCTGACTAAACAAAACATCAAACTGAATGTTTCCTGCCAACATCAGATTTCAAGAGCTCACAGAAGTGACGAGCAAACCACTCGTGTATTTATGAAAATGCTGTAGCTCAAATGCAGAAGCTTTTGAGGTTATCCATCCTTACCCCCAGAGTACCGTAAGTAGCATTATTACGTTTATAACAAAGCGTAAACCTTGCTCTATGGCAAGTATTTAGTATTTATGTATGTCTTGTTGACATGTGTGTAAGAACACTCGTAGTTTTCTTTGCTGATTCATAAAACTTTAGAAACGAGTACAGCTTTGTCCTTTTAAGTTTGTCTTGGTCACTTTGCCTTCGTCGTGTGAGCTGTTTTTAATCGTTGTATATTCAAAATTTGGGTTGATAATTAAAGTTATAATATATTGATCAATACACATACATAATTATAAAGAAAAAATTAAGTATATGGCATCTTATAAACGACAGACTAATCACTTCTGTGTCAAGAATGTTATCACCATGCAGCTGAGCTAGACGACGAAATGTTTTGCACGCGGAAATTCATAACACCAAGGCGTGGTTGTGTCCGTACACTCCGTCTCATAAAATCTTAATGTGCAGTGGTCACCAAGCTTAACCGAAATATGCAAACGTTTTTCGTTTTTTTTTCTTTCTAGTGGGTGCTTTATCTTGAATGCTGAAGAACTGCTCCATGACTTAGAGCTCAAGGAACAGCACGAGCAGGGGACGCCGCATGTTGGACCGCGGACACAAGTAGCAATTTGGCCGGCCAACCGAGCTATGCTTATCGCCACCATTTCGTACGAAGTTGCATAGGTGACCCTCCAAACACTAAGTGTTTGGATTATTTAATCAGTAAGCCTTTGACACTTCTACTGAATGAGGCGAAGTGCGTAGCGCCTTTGCACAGCATCGTTTGCCTCGCAGGCAATATGCTGTGTAGTCTCCGGTCCCGGCAGCGATTTCTGCCTTGAGCGAGCTGCTTCCCCTGCTCGGACTGTTCCATCCATTGAGCGTTGTGTGATGCTGTAGTTCTTCGAATAGCCGCCCGAAGAACACTCTCATGGGATAAGACAAAGTTAACCGGTTCCGGATAAGTTTAGTGAGCACCGTACGCAATGATCTGAATTCAATATTTGAGTGTAATCAACCACTGTTGTATTGCTATAGACACTTTCAATCCTTGCCTTCAGCGACGCCATCTTTGTCCCCTGGGCTGTGGAAGGCGTTCTTAGCGTGCGCAGTTGCTCTCCTCCACGAAATATTATAGTACAATGTGTGCTTGGGCTAGCTTGTCTATACTGAATGGAAACCGAAAAGCGCGAACAAAACAGGGAAAAGAAAGATACTAACACGAGAGGACCGGACGGGACATACGGAGAGTAAAGCGCATGTCCTGTCGTCTGTGCACCTTCCTTTTCACCATTTTGTTGTCGCTTTTAACCTTCTGTTAGGAACTATTATATCGCCGCGCATGCGTCGACAGCCCAGTGACTCCGCATTCTTCACCTGGGTGACAAGCGCTAGAAAGCTCTATACGTGTTTTTACCAAAAATCCGGGCGCAGCAGCCACTTTGAGCCGATAGGACCTATCAAACAGCGTCAAAAGAAGAACTTCATAATGGTCGTCATGTTTCTGCTATCATCGCGTAACCAATCATGTAAAGCGAAGTGCCTAGTGACTTGCGCTTTTTAGCGCGTGTGTTCTGTGGTTGTATGTGTTTGTGTCTTCGACTGCGCGCGTATACGCATGATGGAACGAAATATAGATGCTGTGAAACATTAATATTTTTCTATACGTATTATAAGTAACGAGTACTACTTATAAATATTGCTGTAAATAATTTGCATCGCAAATTATTTCCATAATCGTAAATTACAATATAATGCGCGGCAAATGCGAAGTAATATGTTAGTAGAATATCAGTTTGATAATAGACCTAGCAAACCGTTGATTTGCATGAAGGCGCGCGCTTAGAACATGCTTCAAGGCTCCGGTGGCGGTATCGCCAACCGGCAGCGATTTGCTCAAGTCTGATAATAATGCGCTCGAGGGTATCGCGCCACAAAAGAACAGAGTCAGTTGCTCCTGTGCGCGCCGAACACAAAGCACCTTTTGAGCTTTAGCTGCGCATGCTAGTTTTATGGAAACAAACGTGGGTCCTGAATATTCCTGGGTGCAAGAAATTGGTCAGAGCAGCATAATCCAAGACGAGCCGCATTGAATCCGGAACTATGGTGAGCTAGGAGGACAGAGCGGTCCCGCGACTCATCCTACCGAGCGCTGCGCAATATATGTATGGCAAGCAGCGCCACCTACATCTCCAAGAACTAGGAGGGTCTGCAGATGCTTTCTTCGCCCAGCGCTCGAGCGTGCGAAAATGTATGAGCGTGGGAGCAAGGTTAAAAAAGCCTGTGACACGCCAAAATGTTTTTTCATGTAAGCGTTGAAATGGCATATCAGGACATTACAAAAAAATTGTTTCACTATAAAGTTGCGTAGTTCTTTTATAAAAAATAGAAATACGAGGCCCAATTCAAAGTTCCCGCCATGCACTGTGACGTAACAGTGTACCGCAAGGTGTCGGGGCGGTCAGAAGGGAGGCATCGACCTACGTCACTAAAAGTGGGTTCACCGGAAGTCACGTGAGTTTCACTCCTCGTGCTCTCCGCGACCGTGCCTAAGATTTTTTTTTATTCTGCTTTTTGTACGAGCGATCGTAGAAAACGAAGTTTCAGTTCCACTAGCTCTTTACCGCTGCACCGTTGGTTAGTTTGCGTGCTGTAAAATTTGAGGACGAAGAGTCAGTGGATCGACGTGATGGAGGTCAATGATGAAAGCGTTGCGAGTACAAGCCAGTGTACGAGTGCATGCCGTCAGTCCGATGATACAGAGCTATACTGGGCGCAAAACAAGCTATCAAGTTTTGAAAAAAAAAATTTAGAACGCTCGCAGAAATTAGGATTGCTAGCATACGACACGCCCGATCGCATTGCTGAAGGTTCAGACACCGAGGTCGTTGAATCATCGGATACTCTCCAGGCTAAAGATGCCTGCCGTCTAAAGAATACGAACTGGTTTGTGTACCAAGTACAAGTAAACGTCGAGCACAAAGTACGTATTTTGTCTAGAACATGAGTAGAACTTGTTTACTAGGTGCACATGCGGCCGATGTATGTCTCTCGGAAATGCATGCAGTGTGATCTCTTCTTCAGTTGCTGAAATACCGGGACAGTCCCTCACACAGCACCTTCTAGGCATTGTAGTTGATCACGTCAATTCACTGACTCCGCTTCTTCTACCTTTACAGCAACATTAAGCGATGAAAGGCAAATAAAGAAACCTTGTCTGCTTCGATCGCTCGTGGAGGTGCGGAGAATAACAAAAATATTAAAAAAAATATTACACGCGCTCGCGGTAAGCACGAGGAGAGATACAACTCACGTGACTTCCGGCGATGCCTACCTTCTGACCGCCCCGACACCTTGCGGTACACTGTTACGTCACAGTGCACGGCGGGAACTTTGAATTGGGCCTCGTATTTCTATTTTTTATAAAAAAAACTACGCAACTCTATAGTGAAACAATTTTTTTGTAATGTCCTGATATGCCATTTCAACGCCTAGCATAAAAAAATATTTTTTGCGTGTCCGAGGCCGCTTTAAGAGTAGCGTGGAACCACAGATGCAGCGCGATGTGTAGTTGTGGCGCTGCTGTCTTCTCTGAGATAATGCCACAATGATAGTAACACGGCAGCATAAAGCGTGGTCAACACCTCCTGGAGAGCCAAGGCCTAGTGCTGAATTTTCGACGTCGCCTACGAAAGACCAATGCAGGGCACAAACTGAACACAAGTATAACGTCAGCGTTCGGCTATAGGACTGCAGTTCAGTCATTGAGGAGATGAATACTAGCCGAACGTTGACGCAGCATTCATGGCCTCTTTTAGATGAAGCCGACATCGCAACACTACGGCCTTCGTATTTTGGTGGTTGTGGCGTGGGACCGATCAAGGCAGCTAGGAGAAACAGGCGATCGTGGAGCTATCCGTTGTATCAAATGACACAGGAGCTGAATACTTCTTCCTAGAAAAATACTGGACACATTCACCGCTACAAGACACAAAACTGTTACAGAAATGCCAAACCGACAAATGACTGTAGCATCCACGACAAAAAAGTATAAGCCGCAGTAGGACTTGTAAAGAAATTATTACGGCTGAACCAAATACACTTAAAGTACTCGTGCGCACAAAAGCAAAAAGTAAAATGCTAACATATTATACAATGTTCTCTCGCCACGAAGTGCACCTCTCCGTTGTTTTGGCTCTTTTGTCTGAGGCATGCCTGAAAGCATCGGCCATGTAACCGAATTTTCTGCTCGCACGTCCAATTAGTAAGTTAGGTCGTTGATAAGAGACAATTGATAATTTTAAAAGCAGTAACCATGTTCCTCGAACCGCGCTATCGGAGCCCTATCATTCATGCTTTAAAGCGCGCGCCCGGGTGATTCTGGGACCGTCGCACGCGCGCTGAAGTAGAAACGGGACGAAGCGCGGCCTCTCGTAAGCGCTACTAAGTGGAGCTGCCGCCTTCCAGGAGTTTCTCAACTGACTCGAGTCTAGAAACGTTAGGTCGAACGGCTCCTCCGGCAATCATCGCTTGACACAAGCTAATGCTCAGGACTCTATGGAAGATGTGAAGAAAACTGCAATTTCTTACATTAGTAGGTTTTTCGGCGATGGCATCGTTATTTTTCGAGAATGACAGCTACGCAAATGTCAAAAGAGTTGAAATGCCAATCTTCTTAAAAATAAATGTGTTGCGGTTGAGCGTCAAGGGTTGCGAACTTCGTTGAGCGTAAACTGTGATGCGGACCAACGAGACAAGAGTCGCCATAACGAGAGTCGTTGGTGATCTCGAAGTCAGCAGAGCGCAGCAGACAATAAGTTAGAGTGCATTTATTGGGGGCATTCGCATCATTTCAAGCGCTTGTAGAAAACCTTATGGTGCAAGGATTTGATTTGAACTGCAGTGAGGGCTCCTGTGACAAACTAAAATTCGGAGAATGTTGTTCAATTGTTGAACGTGCTCTTTTATTTAACAAGTGAAGCAAGTGGCGCCGGCACAGTCGGTGGTGCTCTGGCACGTTTGATCTTTTTAATCGGCGCTCGAATGCTTGACGAAATACCTCTCCAATATTCAAACACCCGGTATCATGATCGCAGCACATAATATTAAACTCGCCCTCGAGCACACACGTAGAAGTTTTTATAATCCTACTCTTTGTCTGTTTCTCCCATAGAGTTTCGTGTATTGCTTGGTGTCAAGCAATCATCGCCGGTGCTGCCACCGACGGGCTCCTGATCCGCGATCCAGCCTACTACAATAGAGATCAGTGTTGTCAACCTGCTTTAATCACGATCACGGTCACGAACAGGTTGCGGGAGCGGCGCGTATGAGCGGATGGCACGAGAGGCACCGAGAAGTCTCGTCACTTCGTGGGCTTCATTTCCTAATAATGGAGCTGAGTGTCCAATTTGCTCAAGCGCCAACTCTTGCGAAAGCTTCCGCTGCAGAACTTAGCCATCGTGAGTTCGATCCCCACCACTGCCCGTTTAGATCTGGATGAGCATCATACCAGCGTGCGGTCGTGTATCACTGTGCTTGATGCACGTTATAGACCACAGGCTGGCAGTCGTACATGGCACTGGCAAAATTGCTAATGTACAGTGGGTAACAATGTCACTATGTTCTGGCAGATTAAACGAGCGCCGTATAAATGACTAATTACTTTTTTTTAATTTTAACCACCAACCTTGTTTTACTCTATCAAATGCGCTTTTGCAGTTTAGGTTTATTATAGTGGGCAAGAAAGGGAGGTTCTGGAGATCGCTTGCTTGTCCTAGTGGCCGAGAGGGCTCACATGCGTTTATGCCTCGTGTGTTATCGTTACTATGAAAACAGCTTTAATCTGGCAGCAGCGCCGCAACATCAAATGCCAGGTCAACCTTCTGAAATCTGGGTCTAAATAAAATGAAGCAGGCAAATAGCAAACAAAAATTATAACCGCTCGTGCTCCCGTTTACGGTTAAAAGGCATTCTGTCTCCCTCACTGAGGGAGACAGAATGCTCAATCCACCAAGTTTTGTTAGAATTTGTTTTTTTAATTTAGCCCTACAATGCAAGGTTGCGCTGCTTGCAGCATATGGATTATGCTGGGCTTTATGGGGAGAGAAAACTTTCCTGCCGTGCTTAACCTGTTCAACCGACCATTTAAAAGTTTTGCTCACAAATGTTTACATTACCGGTAAAGTCATGCGCGTGAGCCTAGCACAGTGAAACGCTTTGTTCGCACAATAACTCGTGCATATGTTACATGTACCGGCAATACTTTTTTATATTTCAGCTAAAAAAAGGTTGCCTCACTTAAACACATCACCCAATTTTCACGCTCTTTCTATAGCCTTCAAAACTAAAGGGCATTCATTGCAACGGCGCCTTATTTTGCGATTAGAAAAGTACGTATTTGTTAAAAATATGGGTGCTGTAAAGGCAATAGTGATGGGTTCGTAAATTTCTGAAAAAGCATTTTTACCTCCTTAAAGGTGTAAATATTTTGTTCCTTGAACGTATATATATATAATTTATATTCAAGCAACGTATATATATATGCACTTATTTAACATATATATGTTATACATCACACGAGATATTGATGGTAACAAAGAAACGTTGGTGTAATCTTTGTAATCATCAATGTGGTCAGCTGCGAATGAGTATTGGGGACACTCGAGTACACAAGGCGATGAAACAGTCACTAGGTTCATGATTTCTCTCTCGTGCATGATTCATGACGTTTTTATATGACTTTTTTTGCGCATGTAACAACTGTAAGTGGTGCACGAAACGTGTAAACTAGTTGCTTTTAAAAGAACATCCATTCGATGATGCTTACGTTGCCTTGACCCTATATTTAGGATGTTTACCAGCATCCTAAGGATGTTGGGTAATACCGTTAGGGTGCTAACCCTTTAGTAATTGTTTTGTATATTTGTATATACAACGTTTAATTAGTCATTTTAATGTTCGGCCGATGTCTCAGCTGTAGATGAGAAATTTAGCCAGTGTGGTACAACCCTAGCCTGGGGTCTTTAACGTGCACCACGCACTAGTAATGCAGACCACACGCAGGCACGATGCTTATCCAGATCGAAACAATGAGGGGTGCAGCTTGTTATGTCAGTTAAGTTATATCAGAAGAAACTACTTATTTGCAAAGTTACAGGATGTAATACGCAGAATAAAAGTCACGTGAGCGTGTCGGCTTTGCTGTTAGTGCGAGATGCATGTGTTTCTGGTTTTTGGGGTGGACGCAATTTCACAGTCAAATAATTACACATAATGTCCGCTAACATTTCTGCTAAATTAAAGCGGTAAACAAGAATCTGCTAATTTAAAAGTTATTTAATACCTTGCGTGCTAGATCATATTTTATCTCGCTATTCAGTTGCTTGATGCAATGCAGTGTAAACTCAAAACACTTAGTTGACTTAAACGCTTTGAACCGCCAAAATACACCACTTGTGCTCAAGTTAGTTTTTGGCACCCACCTTTAACTCCGTTCGGGTTCTTTGCTATCATACACGAGTTCATGTCGGAAAACAGTATCTGGAGTTCGGATGATGCTGGCAACTCTGTTTCTGTTCAAATGTATATGAAACATGGTCACAGACAAAAACTCGGCCAAGGTAACATATTTAAGAAATGCATGGTTATTGCAAACAAGTTGTGTAGCAAGATATATGCTATTCCTTCGCTGTAGGGATTACGGGTGCATCTGAAGCATACGGGCTGTCTGCGAGTTTTTATCTTGAAACACGCCAATCTTTTCGCGGCTATTACGAAACCTGAGCGAATATGGGTTTAGTATATTATAGGTGGCACAGCTATTAACCCATCGAGGTAAGGGGAAGTGGCACGTAGCCGACTGGCATATATTTAGATGACATTCACGCTATTACTACAAGCCACGCTTTTCTAAAACACATCAGCCCAATGTTAGAAAAAGGTATCAAGATTTTGCCAAGTAGAATTAACTGAAAAGACAAATACTAGCAAGGCAACGTTGATTCTCAGAATGAATGCGTCAAAATTTTGAGCAGTGGTTGCATCCACACAAAGCATGGTGAATACAGCCTCTCAGCACTTTTCCGGGGTGAACAATGCCAGAAACATATTTTCTTCCTGGTGCGAGCAGATCAGAGGGGCTAAGCTCGTCTTCGGCGCAGATCTTTTCGATGAGACGTAACGTCGGAGAGGAGGAGCTCCTATTGAATCTGCCCCGGCAAGTTTCCGACTTCCTCCTCTTACATTTCCGACCCCCCCCCCCCGCTCGGCGGCGAGTTCCGCTAGCGTGGCTCCGGTTCGCCCCTACGCTCAGCAGTGAAGGGTTTAATCTGGATTTAAATCGTAAATAACAAATAAGAATCGATAACAGCCTGAATGCTAATTATAAAAATAATGCTTGGATACAGGCTAGTTGGTTAGACATTGTGATGGTTTGCTGCGCTGCGTAGATGAAAAAAAACACGCACTTCATAAAATTTAGACTAAAATGAAGGATAGAACAAAAACAACACACATGAATGCCGCAGGCTAACAACTGTGAATTTTCTTTCTTCTCTTTCTCCCGCCAGACCGCCGTACAGCGACAGTAATCGTTCAAAATACATTTGCGGGGGGGGGGGGGGGAGAAAGATAAGGAAGAAATTACAGTTTTTAGTCTGCGCAGTTAATGCATGTTGTTTTTCTTCTATCCTTTAGGGGGATCGGTGTCCGAGTTATCTGGCGCACGCTAGCTCGGAGCACGTGCAGGGAAAGCTCGCACTGCAGAACCCAGGCATCCTGGGTGCCATCCCCACCACTGCCCGTTTCGATCTGGTATGAGCATCGTACCGGCGTGCGGTCGTGTATCACTACTGCGTGGTGCACGTTAAAGACCCCAGGTGAGCGCTTGTACCGCACTCGCTAAACTGCTCATCTACAGCTGAGACACCAGACACCCACTGAGGCAGACTAACTTTCGGCTGTTATAAACATACACAAAACAATTTGCTGTTTTTTCTTTTGTTTTCAGTTTAAATTTTATCAAAAGCGATTTTCTTGCATCTACGCAGCGCAGCAAACCTTCACAATAATTTTAAAAGCCTGTAGGTAATGATAAATTGTGTTCCAGGCTGCAAATTGACGCAAAACACATTTGTTTGAAGGATTCACAGCGGGGACGACGGTCCGTGAACGGCTTTATCGTCTCAAGCAGGGATCACCACGCAGTTCATCGCACATCCACCATTATCACGTCTTTCAAGAGGTGATAGTGTTAATGAAAATCAACGACGTTCATGTTGAACGCGTTTGCGTGGCTTAAATACCACGCTGAGGGCGAAACACGAACAAAAACGCTGCCATTTTGGACGCTTCTTCCTCTATCTCGCGCCCAACTCGCGTAGGATCGGAGCCGGCAAGCTTTTCCATCCTCCGATCTTCTGCCACCTCACAATGACGTCACCGCATTTCGCCGCGAGTTTTGGAAAAGCCGCTCTCCGACCCCCTCAAACTCTCCGTTGTGACGTCACGACCTAAGGCAGTGACGGCGCGCGTCGTCACCCACGGCGCCCACCAATCGCGGCGGGCGGCCAGTTCGGCGGAGAACTCACGTTTTCTCTGCGTGCCGAGCTTAACCCCCAGTTCACTTAGCGTGTGCATAAAGGACGTGCGCGCGATCCGCGTAAAACGACAAAGCCATTTCGTAAATCGTATTAATTCACCACGAACGTGCGTTTAATACAGCGGCGGATAGTTCATGAACATGAGCGGCATGTGCAACTTGAAGTAAGCCACATATTCCACCGTTTGAATGTTATTTACATGGCGACTGAAGATCAAATGCTATAGCGGTGCCGTTGCGCGACGTGGCTTCGTTAGTGTCCGTGCACAGCGTCAGTCCGTACCGAGACCGCGTGTGCTTCTAGAAGCCACTGGTTGTTTCCGCCTCTAACGTTAACGTTGAAGTTCCCCATCGCGATGAACGGCATCGTATGGTGTCATACGTAAGTTGGGCTGACAAACAGGCGTTCAGTCGAAGAACTGAACTGCGGCCCATGAGCGTCCACAGCTCTCTAAAGGCGGCGGCAGGAGCTTCGACGGGCGTCCAAAACGCACCTACGTACTCCTTCCCGCCATCGGCGCTTGCGGGTGTTTCTGGGTCAGTTTCCATAGCCAGTGCGGCTTTGGTGTCATCCCGCGGCGACTTTCCGAACTGTGGTTAGTCCGAACTAGTGGCACTAAATGAGCTGTGCGAAGAGTATTGGCACCATATTATACGATCTGCGACTGGGCGCCGCCGTTTGGTGCTTAGTGCAGAGCTGGTGCAACTGTCTCTCGATACAGATAAAAAATGCGACTTTCTCAGCTTTAGATACGGTGTTAGGAAGCTAAGCTGATATTGTTTTGCTCTGGCGCGAACTGTGTTGACATTTCTGGAGGACGGAAAAAGAGTTTCCTGCGATTTCAGATAACTGGCAACCATGATTTTAATCACCATGGTTGGTGAAGTGTAGCTACTCTGAAGCGTAGCTTATTTAGTGGCTTTAGTCTAAACCAGTATAAGGTCATGGCATGTACCAAGGCACTAATGCTAACACATTAATAACAACTGAATTAAAAGAAATGGAAAAATCACTTTAAAACGTCAAAGATTTGCCTTAATTCGGCGTCGAAACAAATAAATAAACAATGGAATTCGCTACAAAATTTCTTAATAAGCCGAACGAAGTGAACTCATCAGAAGAATTCATCTTGTAAAAAAAATACCACGAATGCTATTTGTTGTGTGACTGAATCCTGGTTTTAGAAAACTTGGTTTTAAACAAAAGACCTTAGCTCACCTGGATAGTAGTCCATATAAATTGTATAGTTAGTCACATTCTTTACATAGCGAGGTTGGTTATATCTGCAAAATAAATATATTTAAACACCTGATTTTATTGTGATATGCGCAAGATATATATTTTTATGTTATGACATAAATTCATTTAGTACTTACTTGCGACCATCATTGTACCGAAAAATCAAATCATATTTTTGGTAAGTTACTATCTCTCGTTTTCTGGGTCTCATTGTAGAAACGTTGATAACCACAGAGTAAATTAGCATAACTTCCAAGTGACTGAAGCATGTACGTTAGGGGTAGTTTCCACATAACCTGCAAATGTATTTAAATATTTTAACAGAATGTGCAATCACCTCCAACTTGTCCACCTCAAGAAATCCAAGTATGAAATAACACTTTTATAAAATGAGCTTGTAAAATTGAAATAATAAGAGGATCGAGTACAAAAGCATTATTTTTTTTTTGTTCATGTCTGTTAATTAAATATGTAGTCTTCTTATATCTTCGTGTATATTTTAGGGTAAGCTTCGAAGTAATGTATAAAGTTATTTTGGATAAGAAAAACCTGCGTTTTGGGGTATATATAGGAAACGGGTGACACTCTGTAAAAAAAACATGCCGACAACTCACGAAGCAAAAAGCAGGAAAGTATATGAAGTTTTACTAGCATAATACAATTAGAACAAAATAACTCATACTAATTATCAGTCTCATGTTAATTTCGACCTTCACGGAATTGCTTTTGCAGTGACAAGATACGCCTTAAGGCTTTTTTTTCAGTTAAAGATGCGCTCGTCAGTTACAAGAAATAAATAATGTAAATTAAGCGAGCGCAGCTCATATCACATACTACGCGCACAGGCGCAGCGAAGGAAGCTCATGACGACACCATATAAAACAACACTTCACTTCCCCGTTCCCTTTTCTTTAAACTTGTAACGTGAGTGTTTTCGTTCTTTCTGCACTCTTGTGTTTCGACGGAGAAGTGCAGCAACTAAAGTCCCTTGATTAAAGCGTTTTTACAAGCACCGCCATCCGTTGTTGTGCTAACGCGCAAGACACGTGCGACGAGTGGGTGCTCCGCTGCCATTCCCTTTCAGGGGCGCTCATCTCACTGCTCTAGTAAAGCCCCTCTATCCTGGGAAAAGTGCGTCATTCATTATTGTGGAAATGCTCGAGACATCGTGCCGCGCGCCACTTCTGGCAAGAGCATGGTGTCTGAAATCTAGCTCAATGCTGCGCTGTGCCACCGTAACCTTCCCAAGGGCTGCAAGTTGCACGTGCCTCGTGCATTGACGCTGCCTACGCTAATGTTAGAACAAGTAGGGGCTTTATGGTTCGGTGCCATTTGCTTCCAAGGGCCGCTCGAGACACGGGCCTCGTGCACTGGCGCATTTGACGCTACCTGCAAAACAACAGCAAACACATCGAAGGGCTTTGCCCGGAACAGCTGATGCTGGGATTTTTCTGTCTGGCTTGCTGGGTGTTTAAAGAGCAGCCAAGGCAGATCCTTTTCCTTTAACCCTTATTGCTGTATAAGGCAGCAAGTCGTGGTCTGGTGCCGGCGAAGGAACGTCACTCCAGCGAAATCTCTGGTATGGTTCGGTAGGCGTCTGGGCAGGGTACGTATTGGAACTTCATCACGGAGTAAAACTATGCAGCAAATCCAGGGCCCTGGTTGACCTATTTTAACATGCCCCTCGTTTGCAAGCTGGTGGTGAACCATGACTCTCCGCGCTCGTTACTTTAGATAAGGCGGCTTGTGACAGTAAACCAAACAGCGTTGACGGCGACGCAACACGGGAACGGCACACCAAGGACTGCGGTGGCGAAACGGTGGCTGGCGGATATTGGCTGTAAACAAAACTTTTGGCGTCGGAAACAACCCAAAATCGCGGCGAACGCTAAAACCGTGCGTGCAGATAAAATAGAAAGTTTTAATAGATCGTTTACAAAAGCCCGCTTGGCTACGGACGCGCGCTTCAGAGCAAGTATTGAAGAGGTAGCGCGAGCTCCAGCGCTACAAACAGCGGGACATGGAAACACAATCTACTAAAACTCATCTAATAATTGCGCGTGGAATGGCACCGATAGGGCCGTAAGCAAGACAATCACCGAGTGCGGCATCATTTCCGAGGTGGCGTCTGTGTACGCGTGAAACAATGGTGGCTGTTACCCTAAGCCCTCGAGCACCCTCTCCCCTCTCCCTCTCTCTTACCACGTAAACCAAGAGGAACGTGTTCCAGTCACAAAGAAAAAACCACAGCCGCGGACTGTGTCTAATTGCCCTCGGGCTCGCACTTGTGACGTGCTTGATAAAGGACCAATCAGGCGCCCGGATTCGTTTATGGCTTTACTCCGTCAGGAAACAACAATACGCGGCCAGGGTACCGGACGGCGGATCCCTGTTTGTCTTAGGAAAGTAAAAGTCGCCTCTAGGAGTTGGTTGCCGTGCACAAAACACTTTTGATTGAACACTCTTACGACCTACGTTACCGCACTTACACTCCTCTGGACAATGCAAACCTCCCATGCAGGATAACCTTTTCTGTGTTTTTCTTTATTAGAAAACGCTGTCGCCCTCTTTAATCTCCCGGAAGTGAGAAGCAGACTGCAATGAGCTATTCCGCTTTTGTTTTTACAGGCGGTCGCTTAGCTCAGTATGGAACAGACTTAGTCTCGTCCTTGTCATCAATGACACGAATATTTCTGCCGGTGTCTTCAGTGGTTGCTGCACGTGGCGTGTTTCTTTAGCGCAAAAAAAAACCTGATCCATCCGATCTTGAATTGTCTTGCGGATACGCGATTGCTCTTCGTCCTTAAGTTCTTTTCTGCAAATTTGTTTTTGACTCTTTGGACTAGACGTCGCCCCTTGGGAGCAGGTTGGTAAAAATGTGACGTCTCGTGGTGTACTTCGTTGGCTGATAGAAAAGTTTTAAACTCTGTGCGAGACAAACTGCGGGCAATAATCCCAAACTACGACTTCAGGTAGTCCGAAACACGAGGGTACTGCTCGTAGACCGGCAACAGAAAGAATAAGACAAACTCGGGACAAGGGACGACGAACATTTCGTCGTCTTTTGTCCCAAGTTTCTTTAATATTTCTGTTGCCAGTCACTGTTACCAACACGCTCTTCAGTTAATGTGAACTGCACGTATGTTTTCTGGTTTTTCTACGGTTTACGGAGCAGTTATAGACCGACATACAAACGACCCCAAAACATTTGGCGTCTACAAGAACGAGAAAACAATATACATTTCTCTAACCAAACTCCAGATGAATCGTCTGCCGTTGTCGTGTCGGCCACTCCCACGATGTTATGGGAAGGCACGGCGCGGGGTTTTGAGTGAGTTAAAATTTGGACACTCCTTTTCGGTATTTTCAATGCCACCTCTTTGCTTGGGCCACCACACAACTCCGCGCAAGCATGTTTCTCCAGAGTTTCTCCTGGATGACCGTCATGGAGGAGTAGTACACGCGACGGACCAGAATCGGCCAACTCGCACTTAGTCCAGAGAGTGGTCGATCTTGGCTTGCAGAATATGGTGTAACATTCCTCATCTTTACCATTGCAGGCCTTTCACATCTAGCGTACAGTAGACCTTGACACTGGTCTGTTCTGCTTACCGTGATAAGGGCCTGGATCCTTTGGCTTTACTGCTAAGAATACTGTCGATGTTCGAACTGGTACTTGCCTCTATAACCCTCTAACTATACCATTCGTACGGCGCCTTTCACGACACTAGGTGTGACAACTAGCACTTCTGTAGACACTAGTTTTGTCTTTTCTTTTTGTTTCTTCTGCGAGATCTTGACCGGCTTGATATAAGGGCGAAGTCGTCTGCCGTTGAAAACAACTGCACATATTCACTGGCATCATGCGTGTTATTTAGTGGAATACGGCGACGCATGGGAGACAGGCTCTCTTTGGCAGGGTCGTGCCGCTGGAGACGCTGAACGTCGAGTAGGTAGGCCTAAAGATAGCTGCCTTTGTCTCCACAACACTCATCACACGTCAAAATCGAGAACCAAACACCGGACGACTTCGTTCGCATTCGAATCCGTTGACTACGCAGTGAAGACGAAGCAGCTGCTAGGTCTACCTTAATCATTCCAACTAAGGTCGCGTTCTGACGTCCCCGGTGCTCTCTCCTCCTCTCCCAGTGACTCGCGGCATAAGTGGCGCACTGGTGCCTATCAAAATGGTTGTCATCTGGATGATTGTCGAAGAACAGCAGTACAAGGTTCGGTCTGCAACTTGTGAGTAATTCTTGCTTTGTTGAAAAACCAGCGATATGAGGGTCCTCACTTTATACTTCTACGTCAGGAAGTTGTAAGCAAGCAGCTTCATTATGAAGCCAATCATCCAGGAGCTAGAGAACGCGACTCTCACACCGCGGTACAACCATCGCTGGAAGAGTGCGAATACTTGAGGGCTGTGCAGATGGTAATGGTGAAGAGACCAATGGTATAAATAGATCTAGAGAAGACGTTTTATCTGTGTGTGACGCAATATACTACCAAATGTTTCATCATGGGTCAACAAAGGACAACCAATAGCAGACGGCTTTAATATGGCCTACACCAAATGCTCCCTCAAGCTAAGTATGATAATAACTGAATCACATAATATTCCCGTTTATTCATCGGTACCGCCAGGGTGCACAGTATCTATCGTTAATATTTTTACTGTAGCTAAATTCCATCTGCTTGAGCCTAACCAAATGCAAATCATTGCATGCGTACAATCTCGGAAATACACACGTTAAAACGCTGGCGTACGCGGAAAAAGTAGTTATTTTTTCCACGACGAGAAAAGTGTCGCTAAGAGTGTGCAGCTGACTACAGATTTTCGCAGCACAACCGGCGCACCTGTGAACTGAGACAGATTGGTCGGTCTTTGGCATGGGTTCTGGGCCACGGCGCCCTTTGTTTTCGAAGGCATCAGTTGTAACTGAGTAACAGTCAAGTACCTCGGCTTGACACTAAGCTATTATCGCAACAGTAGGGCGTACTGGTCGGAGGTTTCTGCTGACTTGGACAGGCGTGCTTTGCGTTGGAAGCACCTGCGTAATGTCCATCTTCGCGCGAAGAACAGTGTGTAACATTTTCTTCAGAGCAGTGTGTTGCAAGTACTTCATTGTGAGCGTATGAGCTTGCAAAAGTTCTCATCCCGTCTTTTCAACGTTCATGTCGTGTTCCTGTTGGGAGCGTATGTGTCGAAAGAATCTCTTTCGCCCTGTCTGCCCTGGTTGGGCTCGGGGTCATGCATTTGTTTGTGAGGCAAAGTTTCACACATTTTCTTTGCTTACGTGACCACAAGCATCCACCGATACGTTCGCTTGTTCATACGAGGCCCCTGTAATATGGTCCTAAGATTTAGTTTTTGTTTTCTCGTAATTACTATGGGGAAAAATAGTAGGTTTTCTGAACCACGTTGCAGGATCTGCGAAGATTGTAACAACACAATATTTCCTCAAGTACCTGATCAAATGTGAGCATAAGAATTCAATCACGTGACCTAGGGAAAGTCGTATTTGGCCACCTTAATAAAGAACTTAAGCAAAGAAAGTCTGTACCTGGAAGCTGATAATTGGAGGACATTCTTTTCGCGCGCAGAAAGATTTGCGTACCCCTGTCGCAATCTTTCTTATGCTGCATAACGCTATCCTGCATATCAAAGTCTGACTCGGGAAAAGATAAATGTATGTTACATGGGGCGTAGATTGCTTGGAGTTTAAAAAGCTGAAAAGTAAGAACACAAATGTTTATGCAATGTTTCCTTTGGGCGTTCTCCAGCGCACACTAAAAAAGACCTGCTATGCGGGGAATTTCAGCGAGTCGTTTTTGGAGCACCACGCGATTCCGAATTCATGAACGTTGCAGCTGGTCTGTCCGTTCTGTGAAGCCGTACGTGAAATTTAACGCATTTCACATAATAGTAAAACTGGCGCAACCATGTAAACAACGATGATAATTGCGTTTGACCAGGCAGCGCCATGTTCTAGTAAAAAAGTGAAACATTCTGCAGCTTGCAAATTCGTGGCGGCTTGTGTTTCCGGAGTATGACGGATGTAAACAAGACGGCCGACATAATATTTACGGGGCAAAATTCTCAAGACTTCCAGACCTGCGAAGCTAAGTAGAGTAAAACAGTGTCTAAACAACCGCAAATGGTAGGTGGTGTGTCTCCATCATTTTGAACTTGAGCGATTGCTCACTGTGGTGTGCCGTTGAACCGTATAATTTCGTCTGCTCGCGGTCGCCACGGCATGCGTAGTTCCCAGCATTGATAGATCACTCACCATTGGAAGAAGTCCTCAAAATGATTTGGTTCAATATCTCGATTGAAGCAGAGTAACAGGATGACAAATCGCCTTCGGCTGTCCTCGGCTGGGTCGGTCGCCAAACCGACCGCCATTTTTTTCCCCGAGTTGTGAACACTGCTGGCAGCTTTTCGAACGAACGAGAACATCACCGCGGATGTGCAGTGACATTGGCGATGCGTTCGAGGACAAACCGTTCGTTTGGACACGACCTCCCTAAGACGTCCTATTATGCGCACGTACGATGGGGTCCTTAACAGTAGATTCAGATTATGGTGTTTCCTATTACATGTTAATGCTGCTAGGATTGTTTGACATATGAGAAAAAAATGAAACACGTTTGCAACTCCCTGTAATGCCGAATTAGAGCACAGCTCTTGCAAGAGGTGGAAGGGAGGGTGCGGAGAGGAGGGTATGTCCCTCCTCTTCCCGCCCCTCCTCCTCTTTTTCCTCCTCCTCTCCTTCATCTCCTCCCCCCCTCCTCGTCTCTCTCCCCCTCACCTCCTCCCTCCTTCTCTCTCCACCCTCCTCTTCCGTTCCTCCTCCCCCTCGTCCTCCCCTTCCTCCTCCTCCCTCGTGACGTCACTCGTGACCCTATGGACCCATCGTGACGTCACTCGTGAAGGCCGTCGTGAAGTGTCGTGACCTCCGCCGTGACCTTTACGAGTGACCTTCGTGACGTCATTATGGCGAAACGTCCCACAATGCAACGAGCGGTTACGCCGACGGCTACAGTGGCGCAAACGCCGACGCCGGTGGCGAAGGCGATGCCGCTCAAGCCGGAAACGGGTGCCTAAAACGAATGTCTCACTGCCATGTTGATACTCATGTGAAAGAGCTGCATAAAAAGTTCCGTCTAATTGGACTTGAAGTGCGAAGTTTTTACCAAACCGCTGAACTTGTGTCCGATGGATAAGTATTTTTAGAAGCAGTCCTCCAGATGCGAGGTGTTTGATTTTTTCACGAAAAACAACATGGTGGTTCCTTTCACCGTGTGTCTGAATGTCACTGAAATGTGACTAACATGTTCCACTTCCCAAGCATGAAAGCAAATGGCCATTTCACTGAACTAAGGTGTTGGGTTGCGGTTCGCATTTTCAAGAGTTTGATTCTCACTGAGCAGCGTAGTCGATCTCGTATTGTTACAATTAACTTTACCTAATCGTGAGTTTGTGTGATTTATCACGACTAGGAATGCCTTCTTTTTCAATTGTTACGCATTATCTGCTATGGGCTGTGTACGCTTTGTGTTGCATCGGCCTGTGTGTATCGATTTTCGTCATACTTGGGCGTGACACGTTTCGCATAAAATCGCGCCCACTAACACTTTTTGTGTTAAATCTCATCGTCGAGGTGCTAAGGCTGCGGTGAATGGACCTTGTTACAGTAAACTTCGTCGCATGCGTACACCCCTTCCTTGCCTTGCTTCCTGCTGTTGCCATTCTGACATGGCAAAAGTTCCAGTCGACCAAAATATTCAGCATATATCGTTGCGCACATTCCTTTTTTGGCTATTCTTCATATGAGTATATGCTAGTATGAGGTACAAAGGCCAACGAAGATCAATAGAACGGCATGATGCAAATATATTCTGATGGGCGGAGATAAGTTGGGCTGCCCTTTCTTTGCAGTTCAAAGACAAACTCCGCAGACGGCACTCGTTACTCGAAAAAGGTCCATTTAGTGGCAGCGTACGACGCAAGGAGAGTTTCTCTTCAAGGTAAACTTACGAACGTCGTACCTGTGTATATATGAACCTTCATGTCCGGGGATCCGAGCTACTAAAAAACTCTGTTGATCACACTTCGTTATAAAAGGGTTACATGCATGGTATTTGCTTACCTCGTTGGCATCAGGATAATCTCCTTTGCTATTTTGAGATGAAGTAGCATGGCTGTGACATAAGAACAGCATTCCCAAGAAGAAGAGGGCAATCATTGTCACTCGAGGTTTACACATGCATATACACGCAGGCACGGCATATATCTTAGGATAGCGTTACGTTTTTATACCATACTCGCTGATATAAGTTCGTAATGCAAGATCGCCATTTCTTCTTTTTTGTTAGTGAAAAATAACCTGTCACTCAGCTGCTAGGGAACAATAGTCATTGTTCAATTATCAAATACATATTACTTCTCACCCATGTTTTTTTGTTTTTTTTTTGCGTGCACCAAGTTTTTAGTTTTTGTGCGAAGTTCGCATGAAATGCTCTGGCTATTGCATATGCCGTGTAAATAAAATTACCAAATTGAGCCTGTGTAAGAGTTAAGGTTAAGAAACCTTTAGGAATGGAAACCATGTTTGAACCTACGTATTCTCTTTTAAGTATACACTGGCTAAGTTGATGATAACCAGGCGAAGGTTATACTCGTTGTTCAAATATTGCTCTGTTCGACCGCCGACCGACCGACCGGCTGGGAAAACGTCGGTTTCTAAATCTTCTGCTACAGTGGCCAATAGCACTGAGAACAAAACGTATGTTTAAAATTGCGCTTTTGCGCCTTGATATTTTTTTTTTTTAAATACTGATCTGGTAGTGTTTAAGTATATCACGAAGACATCTGCAGTGGACGGGGATCAGCAAGCGATATGTGGACACGGGGTCTGGTTCACATCTACAATTTGTACAAACCCAAATTCGAAGTATTTGCGCTGACTAATCTTTCCAACGATCCCCATCCTACCACACATGGCAAAGGTGATCATGCAAATATCCAGAGCACGCCAGGCGCTATCGTGTGTGTAGGAACGGGAACGTGCTTTGTTTTGTTCGTTTCCTGCAGGACTAAATGCCTGATTAACATTGTGCCATTTTTTTGCGTGTGCAGAATTTCGGAGTTTGACGTCGTTCTAGTGAGCAAGAAAAGAGTACTGGAAGACATTGCTCAGCGTTAAAACTGCAATAACCACAAGCAAATATGCGGCGATCAATCGACGAGTTTCGCCTGGAGGCATCTTAGCCCTGCGCGCGGCGCAACAGCCGTGGTTATCGCGCCACGCCCAGAGCGAATGCCACAGGGTATTTGTTTTACTTTTATCGCTGTTGACATAAACTACAAACAGCGAGAACGATAAACAAAACAAAAATATTTGGCGTCATTTGTATTTGAACTACCATTTTTCAGCCCAGCACAAACTTCTGAGTCTGAAGCGCTAACCACTACGCCGTTTTTTTTTCGCTAACCACTAGATCACCGCACGAGACGTAGTTCATGATTTTAGACAAAGTTAATAGAAAGCGTTCGCACTTCTAGTTTTGAATTTATTTAAATAGTTTTCGAAGCTTCTGATATGTAGTTTCTATTTTCGGCATTTTTTTCACATTTATTTCTATATATTGGCCTTCCCGAACGATGTAGAGGGGCTTAGAGCGATAAACTGGTATCTCGTTCACCAGGCAAAAGTGACGCCCCACTTGGCTGCCGCCATGTTGTACGATGTTGACCACTAGACACGTGACCGTACCAAATCCTGAGGCTTTTACGCAAAACTGTGCCAAGGTTTGTATTGCGACCGCTGTAAAAAAACATAATATACTAATTTTCAATACTGTTAGCCGCAGAGAGCAGTGTCTAGCTCCGAAAAAAAACCCAAAATACAGCACTTCGGCCGACGGCATCTAGCGGAGGCATTGCGAAGCTGCCCGAGCTTTTGCCTTAAAAGCACATTTTGGACTTAAAACAAACGAGACATACTTACCTCGTCGGTACTGTTATTAGAGATCAATAGGCAAATATTTATGCGCGATACTTGGTTAAAATTGTAGACGTAAAACTATAAGGTCAGCGTGTCTAGTGGTCAAAATGTGAACCATGGCGGCGGCCAATAGGGGGAGGGGTCACTTTCAGCTGCCAGTTTATCGCTCTAAACCCCTTTACCTCCGTTGGCTTTGCCGCATATATTAGTTGCATAACGCCGTTCTACACTTTAATTTATCGCGACGCTTTGGATAAGTAAATTAATACGTATTTTATCCAAGACCCGAGACGAAGGCAATGGCCAATCCAATCTAAGGATCGTTCATTAGTTCATGCCTTGTTATGTTTCAGCGTGCGTCCGTTTTCACGTATTTTTGACATATGGAGCTCGCCTTGATCCCAAATGTGCCGAAAAAGGGAAAATGGTGACCGCAAGTTGCCTGCTCCTTCGCGAGCAAGATTGAACACCCCTGACACGAACCTATCCGCTGCAATCAAAGCAAGCATTTGTTTTGCTCTGTGTCTTATCTTCAGTTCAAAAAGATCTCAGTGGATGGTTTGCGAACACCGCTTTTACGTACTCCTGACCCTGTTACGTTCTGTCATGGGTTTTCATGTTGCTGAGCATTGCGCTGATGCGTTTATCATTCGAAGAGCTCAGCAGAGCGCGTGCCGCTCGCTACCGCAGGCACGGTTACATGGGAACGGCATTTATGTGTTGAGAGCGCGTAACCAGGGCGCTCGTAGCGCAGCGCGTTGTCTCGTAGCAACAACAACGTCGAAACAGAGAGCAGGGAGTGCGACTTTTTCTCGTGGTTCACTTGCGCACGCTTTCACGCGTGCGACGCTGGATGAACTCAGACCTTCGCGGTGGTAGTCAGTTGGTCGAACGACGTTTCAGGGAACGCCGACATTGTATCGATAGAAACTTTAGTGAATGGTCGGCCAGATGGGTTAACACATTTGTAATGAGCCGGTCGCGCGACTGCATCGCGAGCAAAGCGTCGGGGAACAGCGGGCAGGGGGGGGGGAGGGTGTTAACACGCGCCCCGGTTATTCGCTAAAAAGCCGATTCGCTCAGATGACCGCTGTTCGCTAAAACGCCATTCGCTCATGTGATATGGACGCTCATATTTTAAATTTGTGGGCTGACGTAGGTTATCCTTTCCCGGAGTCATAGGCCATTTTACACGGCTCTTAAAATATATCACTAAGGCTACCTAGTGTAGGGACGTACTTAGTATATTGTGAATGGGATTGATTGGACGCTATACAGTAATAATATTGAAAAGTACTGGAAAATTAAAAAGCCTGTCTTCAATTAAGAAAGTAAAATGTCTTACCGGAGTTTTATGAAAGAGATTGTCTAAAAGGCACGAAAAAGTTTTTTTCAATTTTACAGACTCCCCAGGGCACACACACATATAAAAGGAGAGAGCGAGAAAACGTTAATTAAGGTGCAGGTGTCTCTGCCCACCACAAAGCCGTGCTTCGAAAGGCGGTGGGAATTTGCCTTTCCGAGAAAATCTGAAAACACGTGACCCCGAACCCTCCTCCCCCTCCTCCCCGAAGCGCCCCCGCAGTCGGTGCCTAGGACACCCTAAAGCGTTTTACATTAAAAGGCCGATCCCACATCTATTCATTTATTTGCAATATTTTCCTTCACTCCTAGGCTGACTATGCGGTGAAAGCCACATGATCTTTGGGTCAGTCATACATCTATATTAGGCCACATGACCACTCCGACGCGCATGCACATCTCACATAAGATCAGGGTCAGGTGATGAAAGGAAGACGGTTGATTGGTCTTGCGAGCGCCTATCACCCAACGCACTGTCACATTAGGGGTGGATGTACGTAATATCTCGAGTCACCGCCCATCCCCGATGTCATCGCCCACCTCACATTTTGGGCGAATATCGATTTCCAGAAAGCATACCGCGTGATCGCCCACCTCAAATACCCCTACGCGGACTCCGCGATCCGCGAACATTCATCCCACCCGAATGATGCGGCCGCGGACCTTACAGTTAGAGGACGTCCGTGACGAAGTAGAACAAAGGAGGAAAAAGACACTTCTCTTTGTTTACGCGATTCTTCTCTGATTTACGCGACCCTGAACTCGTAGAACATGCGTGTGAGAGGAAAACGACGGAGATAACAAAATGAAACCTTCTTTTAGCTTAGAAGAAAGTTCGTCCTGACAAAACAAAAACCAAGTCATAAAGATAATTCAAGCAGAAACGTATTCAGGGATCGTGAGGTCAGCGATCGCCCTATATCCTGGAATGTCACCGCGGAATGTCAAATCAAAAGTTTGTCTCTACCACAGTAAGGTCACCGCGAACCCCTCCTTCTTCCGGAACGCTGCGACGGCGGTTGGTAAGGTTGTGCAATGTTTAAGACAAAGCCAACGGGTAAATGAAGCTTTGCTCGAACGCCGCACAACAGACGTTTGTAGAGCGTGTCATATTGAACTCCATATTCGTGGTGCCGTCCACGCCACGCAGCAATGCCGCCTCAACCCGTGTTTAAGCGCGAAACACATGCGCGTCAACACTGTCCGGTCCAGCGTGCGAACTGCCGGGAAAATGGCTGCTCCGAATCGCCGCACCGGACGGTTCGCGACACATGGCTTCCGACGCGATCGTTGCGTCGCTCCGTTCAGCTCCGCCCAGTTTCGGGAATCCCTCTACCGAATGGATGGATGAATGCTAATGGCTATATTTATGACGGACGGTAGCTCGCGCCACCTAGCCTAGAAAACTAAAATACTACCATCGCCCTTCGTTTTTCCTGACTTTAAAAAACAAACATAATATTTTTATTACATTATATTAAAGTGTGCGTGTGGAAAGATTTTCCGTTGAGGTTACTTTTCTGCTCAACATCACTTAATCGCGATGGACCGCAGCGGACCTTAGGAGCCATCCCAGCGAAGCGAGCACCGCGTACAAATCACATGACTACGCATACCGCGCATTTCTGCGTCTCAGGAAGTTCACGTGACACTCACACGGCTATTGGAATGGCTCGTAGCGTCCGCTGCTGTCCATCGTAAAGTGAAATGGAGTGCATTCGCGTTTCGACGGCCTCGATCGGTTCCAGAAGGCCGGCTTGCTATGGCACGCGAGATCAGCAGCTTGTTTTGTGCGCGCGGGAAAACTCGATGGCGTCCATCTCCTTCCCAACGACGACACGCGTCGCGTGACGCACCGCGCACCGCCACATGTGTGTGTAGGCGTTGTAAAGAGAGGAGATCCGCTTCCCGAACTGTCCGAACCACGAAGCGCCTCCTCGCCCGATCGGTCCGAAAGTCACGTGCCATAATGACCTTCGCGCCATCCGTGCTGCCATTGGCTGCGGCCCTCCGAAAATTGGACAGCCGTGCGGCGATATCTAGCAAGTTGGACGCACGCCGGCGCCGGACAGAGGGCCCGTCCGACGCTCCGGTGCGACGAAAACCCTCGCCCTCGGACGTCATTCCGGCGGTTCGCACGTCGGATCAGACTGTTTGGACGCGCATGTGTCTCGCCACGCTGCGAACGAACGCACGCATGCATGCACCAAACAAGAAAGTGGCGCAAGAGCCTCCTCCTTGCCACTGACAAGGCACCCGATTTGGCCCGATGCCAAAGTGTTTGCCAACGCGACCGCCGGCTTTCCCGCTTCCCCGGCATCGTCCTTCGTCGCTTCTTCTTCGTCCATTCGCTCATTCGGCCTGATTGGTTTGTTTATTATCATTTTTTTATCAGAAGAGAACATAGCAGTATCAGAAACGTGCTTTCGCAGAACAAACGTTTGCGCTGAATGCCGATCGGCGGTGTTCATCGCGCGTATGCAAGCAACGGACTTTGCAATAGTAAAACGTTCTTTCGTGAGCATTTTTTGCATCGAACAATGAAGCTACTTCGAATTTTGAGTTTAATGCATGTCCTGTGCAGCGATGATAGATATGTACAGAAAATAAGAGTTTATTTACGTTTTTCTAAACTTTTGTGCACACCCACCGAGGCATGGCCCACCCCATTTTGTATAAATTTCAGATGACAGGGGGTGGGGGAGGGGGCGATGACTCATGCTATTACGGTGGTCTTGTGTTTGTACGAATCGTGCTTGGTAGGAATGCTTTTGCTTGTGTCCTCATGTTCATTTATATGACACATTTTTTCTGTGTTTCTCACATTTATACTATTTTGCACAGCCCTGCTAAAGCAGAAGGTGACGTTGACTAATTTGATTTCCCTGAGAGGACGCGGCCTACATCGCCTACTGTGCTGGGGTTCAGGCATCATGGCAGACTGTAAAGGTGGTTGACGGCAAGCTGCCCTCTATATTACCGTGATGTAATCACAGCCGACAAGTGGACGGAGAGAGGCTCTGATTGCTTGGCGCAGCACGTTGGCCGAACACGAGGTTTCTCCTACGTGTGCAAGCTTGAAGCTCACTAGATGTTTAAGTATTCCTGAAGGTGGGAAGGGCGCGCTTAAGGTGGGACTAGTGAGAAACCTCCCTGTCTTTTTAATCTTGTTCCACAATGTGGAAATAAAATTGTCAAGAGCATAGTTTCCGTGTGGAACCTTGGCATCCCTAATCTGATTTCTGATTTTTATAAAATTGCAGTGGCACCATATCTACCGCACAGCCACTACCAACTTGGCCACAAGGAACATCAAGTTCAGCAAGAGCTGCGGCAGTAATCCGATTTATCCTCGCCTTTGGAGTGACCATTTTACTTCATCGCGCGGATGCTGCCTTCTTGGTATCACGTGACACAACCTGGCCGCCATAAGGTGGTTTCAGGTTCGTGGCTCCGCTCTCCCTCTGTGCCTGGAAGAATGTGTTGCATTTGTGTCTTTCAACGCGTTTCACTGGAAGTTTTGCCATTCTTTTGTAAAGTGTTTTCTGACACTTGTCTTTACTAGATGATTGCATGCCATCATTACGTACACAACTTTTGCACTTGGTTTTATTGCTCGTTTTTGACTATACCTTGATGCAGGTTAAGAACTGCAGGACAGGCTCCGCCCGTGAATCCCTCCGCTCTTTCCTTCAGCAGAGTGAACGCCGTAGAGGAGGCGAGACGAGGCGAGGGACTCGCGTCTACTTCGGCATTTTCCCTGTTAATTGGAAAGGGTGGAAGGCTTCGCGGGAGTAGTCTCTTCGCCTCCATGCATTATTTGCTTCGTTAGTTTGTTTGTGCAAACTATAGTGTCAGCAGTTACGGCCAATACGAAATAATCCTCTTTCGGCATCAGTTCGGTCGTTTCGTCACTGAACCTGGCCGAACGACAAACATGAGCAGATGAAGGTGTTACTAAAAGTCCACGATTTAGGCTCGTAACCCCTTCGTAGTTATCAAAGTGATTCAGTACCGCTGTATTGCTTGATGTGTGCCACGAGGGACGCATTTGTGTCACAAAATTAAGCGAAAACGACACTTCACAGAACACACCCGCGACTGCGCTGAGTCCGAAACCAACCAAATTGAGACCACCTTATGTTGCCAAGTGAGTCAGTGCCCTCAGTCTGCCAGTGAGGTGACTATTGAGATAAAAAGTCTTATACTCCATTATCTGCTACGCTGACAGAACGATCGAAGCTACATGCTTCTTAGACCTGCCGTGGTGACAATTTGTACATCCATTGATCGCGTTTCAGCCCATACCCATCCGCAGAAAGAGGGGTCAGCCCGTAAAAGGCTAGCAGTTCATTGGCTTCAAGAGCGTATAGTTTTCCTCTCCGTTTTACCGGTGTCTGCAGTAGAGATGCAACCAAGTTTGCAGAGCTTGTTATTTTGTTGTTTTTGGTTCCATCTAGGCTGTATTGATGCTTTCAAGCATGTACACTTTTTAGGTTGTTTATTCATCAGACTGTTATAGTGCTAGAAAAAAGTATGTCTGCAAGTCTTTAAAGCATTATGCATCAAAATATTTGGAGCATTCTGAATTCCAGAAATGCTGCTCACAGTGATGCTTAGTGTCAGCGGCTGTCCAACATTGCGAGAAAGGGAAGAATTAAACTTCCTTGGTTATTTCTGACATGACTCGCACATACTTTTCCGTCGTAAAATTACCAGGCTGAAAATTTTCTTGACCAGGCCTTGTTAAAAAATTCTGCAAGTTGATGAAATCGGTAACCACAGAGCTTGTGCAATTGGGGTATCTATAAGTTTCTCTCACTGCTTGGTAGGAATCCGTTGGAAAACATCCTTACAGGTCAACAGAAACAGAAGCCAGTAAAGGTAGTGCAATACCACTTAAAAAACATGATCTGCTCACATATCAACACACATCGGCCACTGAACATACGTCACCACTAATGTGCTATTGTCCAACTTATGTGTCTGAATCTGTAGACATTCAATATTAGATAAACAGTGAGTTCTTTTTTGCTTATGTTAATGGCTTGCATATGACGTCATGCCATTTAGGCAAAAGGGCTTGCATATTCTCGGGGACCGTTGCTTGTGGTCAGTACTTGGCATGCATCTGACGGTAAAAACTTTTTGCTTTCAAATATTGGAGTTTAGGCCTCTATCTTTGTTCTGTACCAGTATCCGCAGGATTTGAAATTGTCAAAAGACCATTATTTATGAACAGGTGGCTTTTATACTCAGCGATATGGCAAACGCTTATTCAAGTTAAGCGCCCAAGAAAGACGGGGACAAAGTAAACACTACTGCACAGAGCGCTACCTACAACTGAAGGCCTTGCTGAAAACACAACTATTTAAAGATAGAATCGCACCTCCCACATAAAATGGAATTCCTTATGGGTAATGTTCACCGACGGTGCATTTACGCAGCGTTCCACTCCTGGCAGCATTACATTGTACGCTTCGAATAGCTCTCCGTTTTATACATAAGTTTCCCAGCGATGTTTGTTCTCCACAGGTTTGGTGGCCGCGGGCATTTGTTAAAGTGATCACCTAGATTGCCCGAGAAAGCGTTTCTGATCGATAGAGCGTTTTCGCGCTCGCTATATATAATGCGATGCCGTTTCTGCCCCTCTTACTACACCTTTCTGCATGCCATGGGTATATCGGAAACCACTGACATGGCACAGTCAAGGAATCTTGTAGCGTTTTTTTTTCCGTGGCTTTCCTACCTTTTTTTTGTTATTGATTTTGAGCACAGCCCTGATAGTCTGTGCGGAGCGGATTAAAAAGGCGCCTCAAACTATACTGCGAATCTTAGGTTGTGAGACAACCTGTGCCAAGGAGTTGCAGCACACTTTGAGGTGCCTGTTGTTTTTCTGGTTTGAACAGGCTATCACGGCTATGCTCAAGTGTTAATAAATATTAAAAGGTGAAAGTGCCATGTGAAAAGAAACTCCTACAAAATTATTCGTTGAGTGTGCCACTTAGTGGTCTTCGAAATACCTTTGACATGGAGAAAGGTGTACTTGGGGAACATGTGCGAAGCGTTGCATTAATGATAGGCCACTCGAACACGCTTTATCAACAAGAAATTCCCCTTTGACTAATCTTGTTGTTCACTGTAGCAGACGCCCGTGGGCACCGAATCCGCAGTCAACAAAATTTATTGCGAAACTTCGAAAACAAAACGAAGAAAGAGCTAATCAAATTGGCAGGAGAGGAAAGCTGCGTAAGTGCGCCATAACTGTACAACGCCGACAAGATATGTTCCTGCTTATGCCGACAAGTCGATTGTGTGTACATATAAATGAGTTTTTAATAATACTTTCAGTTTTAAGTAGCGCTCTGTGCTCTCTTGTCATCCCTGTCTATGTTTTTCTGAGGCACTTTATCTAAATGAACAGAAACTCACTAATTAAATTTCCTTTTTATGTCCAAACGTGTGCATATGTCTGTGTCGTTTTGATAGGCAGAAAATGTTGAGCAGTAGGGTGACAAGGACCTGCAGCTGTTTAGTCTTGACTGAACTGACGAGTACCAATCTATGCCTGATAATGCAACATGTAGATACTAGGGGCTTTTGTTACAAAAGAAGATATTGTTAAAATACACGCCAGCGATTTCATAATATGTGGCATTTATTGTTAAGTTAATGCTGATTACCTCACATGTATTTTTATGTGGACCTGTACAACACGAATCGCTAATCTCAATTTAAGAATTGCACTACCAGTTGGACTTTTGCTATTCCATTGCAAATTCATGAGCGCATGGGCAGCTGTGGTGTTACAGAGGCTACACTGGCGCATGCCAGTGGTGATTGGTCTGTTCATTGTGTTACTTTCCAGGTCACAGGTCAAATGACCACAATGTACCTTTTTCATATAAACACGTCCATGAGTTGTGCGTGCATGAATTCCATCCAGTGGGGCGCAGTGATTCATGCCGGGCTTTTTTGGCCTGACACAAAAGTGCTTCTTCACAATCATGCGGTCTAACGAGACAATTTTGCCATTTTATTGGTGTAAGGTTTTACTTGTTCAAAGTTACCACGAAGTTCTAATTACATTTTTACTCTTTTGTGACATGTTTGGAGCGCAATATTATCGTGCAGTGTGTTTTCAAATGCCAAATTATTTTTGTGCCCTATTTTCTCCTGCCAATTTTACAAGCGTCTTTGGCTATCCCTGCAACACGTTCTGCTTTCTAATGAAACGTGGGTGGCTTGAGGGCATGATATCGTCAGGCCTATCATTTTGTATAAATGAAAAATCAGAATAAATAAAAAGACACAACGTATTTTTTAAGGCCACTAGCTATCAAATCAGTTAACTTCTGCGGTTCAAGGGCTGCATAACGAGCCACAATAAACACCCAAAACTACGCAAGTTGTTTTTAATTCTTTTTACTTTATGTGTTTGTTTCTACGCATATGAGACAAGTGCAAATGTACATATGCAAATCAAACAGAGTGATAGCATGTCTACAAACAATCGGTCAATGCAAAATAAAAATTAATCAGTTATGGAGTATATCCTGATGGCAGTGGACACGAAAGAGTGCTACCAGTTTATGGATATGGCTGCACAACATTTATAAAGGACTCAAACACCTTATTTTGGTAGCATCGACGTTTCACCCATTAATAAGCACCACAGCGGCAGTATAAGACGAGGAAGGTGTTGGTATGGATGTGCGCAAGTGATAAATCAAATTTGTTTTAAAACAGAAGCGTTAAATTATGATATTGGAATCTGCACTTGTCACAAAGGTGAAGTAAGGAGAATAATTAAAGAAAAGTATTCAGTCACAAAGTGTATTCGAACTTCCAACAACCCATGCCAAAATAATGATGAGATGATACGTTAGAGGGCTGGACTATTAGGGTGTGATTATAAAACCATCAAAAAGGTAATCAGAAACAACCTCCGGGTTGTCATTTGTTTTGTTTTTGTTTCTATCTGTAACCAATCTTTCCCTGCACTAACATTGCACGCCACTCATACAACTAGCAGTTATTTCACCCGTACCTTTAGACTTTTCAAGCTTTATTGTAAGCAGAAATGACTATTTCGTGATTGAAGCAGGGACAGATGAGTTAAAGAGGGGACGGGAGAGGTAACACAACTCTTGCACTGCTTGTTATTCTATCTTTCGCTACTACATCAGGAGGCCTGTGTATACGCAGAACCCTCCTTGAAAAAGTTCGGTGAACTCGCTTACGGCAGGCTGTTGCACGTCGGCCTTGGCATGAGGTTAGTCCTATCCGGAAGAGGATTTCAGGCTCGCTTCGGCACAGGCGGATGTTTCCCAGCAAGCTTAGTTATCAGCCGTCTGGACTCGTCTGTCCGGGATCTTCCTTGGCGGCCGTCTAGTGGCCGCCCTTTTTTTCACACCGCACAATCGTGTGTCATCTTACTTTCATCTGGTCGTCGTCTTTGTTTTTGAGTTGTATCCAACTCTTGCTCTTGCGTTGCAGCCTTCGTCTTCTAGTTATTCATATCTTCGCCACATTCACTTTACGTCTTCTTACCCACCCTTGCCACAATCGAACTCACAGTTTTCACGTGCGTAGTTTTTAACGTACTGGGTTTCCCACAACGTCACACCTGATATATCTCAGGTCTACAGTGTTTGGTTTTGTTGTTTTCACCTAATAGACCAGTATTCTTCCATGCAATTTGTGCTTTAACATGGCAGCCAAAACCCAAAGTCTCCACCTGCATCGGGTTTTATTTTTGTCGCAGTTTCGATGGGACCCTCTTTTAGATACTTGAAGTATAACTGGATATTAATATTTTCTGCACAATAAGAGACCGGTTCCTTGTGTGCAGCCGGTATCGAAGGTATTGATTTGCCCTATCACTCAAATGATTTGTGTCATCTGACGATTCTATTTGCAGGCGCTTCGATTGGAGACACGCCTTCTGAAGTGCGTCATCGACCTCGTTGAAAAGAAGCTATGCTGTTACCTATCTAAGTCGGATGGGCAAAGAGACTGATGAGAACTCCCATTCCTTGAGACACACACAGACACTTTCATCCCTACCTGGCGATGTACCGAGCAGTAGCTCTCCAGCGATTGACAGTAAACCACGTCGCGGTAAGAGTTTAGTCTGACTCTTTTTCTTTCTCCTAGAATGACAGATAGAGTTGTCACAGCTGTTTTACTATCTGGTATGCATTGACGTAGCACAGGCCAGACCGGCCTGGGGAAGGAAGCTTCTCGGGACACCGGTCTCGGACATGCCAGGCTAACACGCCACCGGGCCAAAATGGCCGGTCTCCAAATGCCGAGAATCCGGCCAGCGTTGGGAACTTCTTGGTAAACCGGTCTCTGCATGCCAAGCTAACGCCCCACTGAGCGAAAATGGCCGGTCTCAGATTCCAGGATCCGGCTGCTGCCGGAAACTCAACGGCGTTCCTGGGAAGCTTCACGGGGTCTCCGGGAACTTGATAGGACAACCGTGTCGGCGTGCCAGGACATGGCACTTGCAGCCCGATTCCGGGACCCCGGTGAATTCGTGGTACTGTCCGGATTCTGGCATTTGGGACAGGTCATTTTCGCCCCATGCGCCGTTGAGCGGTCCTGGCTCAAAGAGACTATATTAACAAAGTGAGGTCGCCCTGGCCCCAACACGCTCTGTTGTTCTACTGGGGTTGTTAACGCCCAGGCGTGGCTCTGTTGCAAGGTCCTCCACTTCGCACGCAGCCGATCCAGGTTCAATTCCCGCGGGCGGCAGGCAATCATTGTTAAGGATTTGACAACAACGACTGACGGACACCCTACTACGCAAAAATCTATCAGCTACAACATCAACAACGAACGTCATCTTCGGTGGTGGTAAGGCCCATAACAGCTGTCGCTGTAAAACAGTTATCATAAAGGCGGTATCAGTGCTCGAAGCGGAAGTCCAGCGGCAACGGTGCTCAGGGCTCAGATGGTGAGGATGGTGGGGAATGGATGGTGAAGGAGAAATGTTATTACTTAACAATACTCCAGAGCGTATTTATATTATAGCTAGTGAATAAATAAATAAAATGCCTAAATATATTTATATAACATATTCTCATACGTTGATTTTATTTGAGGTTTAATTATTTGTATTACAACGAAGCTTCGCGCTTTTCCTCAGGGCAGGGAGATGTTTCATTTTTCTCAAGAAGCACGCAGTGCACTGCGTCAGATATTTAAAGGGTGTCCAGCGCGGCGGCAGACATTTTCACTTAGAAACGAGGCAAGATGTCCGACGAGACTTTTGAGAGCCAGCTGCTGCTCAAGGTCACAAACATGTGACTGGTGGTGGGAGTAAACGCTTGCATAAAACTCTAATTGTGTTCTGTGTCTTACCCTAGGACGGTGAAATAGGAAAGTAACGCCGGGAAAGTAACGGATTAATTTTTGAGGTAATGGTCACTTACTTTTATGAAAGGGTAATTGTAACTGTAAGTAGTTAGAATTTAGCTTTGTGTAATTGTAAATGGAATTCTTCGCTTCTTTTTTAGTAACACGTACAAGGCTGTGTGGCACCACCTCCTCCCCATTGGCTGCGCAGTTACAATGCCCAGTGACGCACGCACTGGACCACACCTTTAGTCAGCCAGATGGCGGAGACGTGACGTGTGCAACGACGCACGACACTAGGCACACCTTTTCTCAGCCAGAACCGTGGAGCCGCCGCGGTCGATCTTTCATTAGCTCTGAACACATGTCGTTCCTTGGCTGAGACGTCGGTGAAGAAGAGGATGAGCTTTTAGAATATATAACCGGCAAGAACATCAAGGGATCCCTCAGAAAACAAAAATATAATGTCGATTAAAACGAAAATGTAGACGCACACATGCTGTGCCTACCATTTCTTGATGCCGTCGAAAACGCATGTAGCACGGGTCGGCCGTAACACAGCTCAGTGTTCTTCAGCTAAATGTCAGGTGAGGCAACGGCAGGGTCCCCCCACAGCGACGGCAGTAACTCTAATTTTGTGAAATACGAGCTATATTATAAGAGTCTCTCCTCATACTTTCACGTCTGGAAGGTGTAAGCAAGCACCTTCATTCTGAACCGATCGTCCAGTAGCTAGGGAGCGCGATTCTCACCACCATCGCTGAAAGTTGCCATATATTACACGACAGCGTGTCCTGATATTGTAAAAAAAAAATACATGACCCACGAAAAGGGTGACGGGGATGTAGGCAACCTGAAGCTTTTAGAAGATTAGGTGAAAATCGGCACAAAATCAAATCAACATTCGTATCTCCCAAAGATGATAAGTGTTCTAATATCATTTGAGCAGCATGCCAGTTAATGTCACATCCTTTACAGTCGATTTCTGTGTTGAAGTTTATTCAGCGAAAAAAGCAACGTCCGTTCCTGTTCTGACATTATGCAAAATGTCGTATTCACTATAACCAAGGAGGGCATTGTTAATTGTCTCGAGCTTTTGGAAGGCGCGCAGTCGACGATCGTTTTGTGTCCTCTCCGTGTCTTCGAAAGCAAAAAAGGGGAGGAGGGACAAAAAGAAAAGGCGCGCTCAAATCCGCTACACCAGCTCCCGTGAACGCTGACAGTTCTTTTGTTTGATTTTTTTTTCTTTCGTTAGAAGGAAACGGAGTTTGTCTAATATTGCTTGCACCTAGAATCCGGTTCTTTGTACCAGTGTGCTTCCCCTTCGCCATGGGCGAGCAAGCTGACAAGTTACAATTTGCAAACAACAAAGCCACGAAAAAAAAATATTCGAATTGAGGCTTTAGGTGACGTGATAAAATGTTTTCAGCATCTGAAGAACGCCAGTTGACAGTGTAATTCCGATAAAACTTACCCTTACAAGAAAATGTTTTTTTTTAGAAATGATTATTCGGTTGTTGGTGTTTTATATTCCCGCTTTTTTCTCCGTGAATAAAACGAAATTGCAACTAATTACAATCATTTTCTTGCGTAAATAAGTAAGGAAATTACTTTACAATTACTTTGTAAAATATGTAATTATTCCCTTACAAAATTACTGGTAAATGTAAGGGATTAAATGTAATTACGTTACGTGTAACAGATTACGTAAAAGTCTGCCGCCACATAATGAGTGTATAAAATGAACAAGGTGCCTCCCGCGCGTCACAAACCGAATCAACAGAAATAACTTTAATGCATGTCGAAAACATCAATCGAAAACATTTCACCAAAGGGACTATAATGCTTTCGCATTGCCAGACGTAAGCAGTCGCGCTGATTTTATTTTTAGAGCGCAGCTCTTAGGCGCTTGTTTCCGGCTTGAGCGGCGTCGCCGTCGCCGTCGGCGTAACCGCGCGATGAGAATGACGATGAGGATGACGTCATCATGATGACGTCACTCTTCATCGTTATCGTCATCAGTGACATCGACGATGACGATGACGATGACGCTAAATTGTCCGCTAAATATAGCGGAAAAAATTTCCTGCTAAATCTAGCGGAAAATAATTCTCTGCTAAATTTAGGGAACAAATTTACCCACTAAATCTAGCGGAAAATATTTCGCCGCTAAATTGAGCGGAAAAATTTGTTCCACTAGATTTAGCGGATAGAAATTTTCCCGCTAAATCTAGTGGAAAATATTTCCCCTAAATCTAGAGGAAAAATGTTAAGCTTGTTTAGTGTATATAAAAGGAGCTTATGTAGTACATCATCTAAAGCTTATGCGAAATCTAGAAGAATGCAGTTCATCTGGAGTCCCTGATCAAAAGCAGCATGAAAGTCTTTAGTACTGGAGAGGAGCTGCGTTTCGCATGAAAAAAGCTTTACTAAACCCATGTTGAGCAGCAGCAAAAACAAGTTAAATTCCAGAAACCCAATTAATTGTGAATAAATTATGTGCTCAAACATTTTACAAAGAATGCTGCTTAGTAAGATGAGTCTGTAGCTGAGAGGAGAGTCCTTTTTACCAGCCTTGTGAAAGGGAATTACTTTACCAATGTTCTAGTCGACAGGTAGAACGGCTTTATGAAAACTCTCTTTAAATATACGCAAGGATAAAAAGACAGTATTGGTTTACTGATTTAAAAAAGTTTGAGTTTATTTTGTTGACACCATTTGCAAATGTCAACTTAAGACCGTTCATGATTTTTTATATGCAGTCTGGGCTGATAACGGTATGGTCCATCAATGAAATAACGTTAACAAGATAAGGCGGCTCTGCGGATTTCAAGGAGTTTGAGAAGGATTTGATGAATACTCCATTGAAAATGGAAACGCGCAATAAGTCATCCATCTTAGTCTCATCATCTGTTAGAAGTGAAATGGTAGGTAGCTTATCGTGGCAAGATATCATGTTGCAAAAATGTTGCGGGTTACTTTGTAGCATTGATGGCATAGTTCAGTTAAGAAAGTTTTTTTTTTGCATTTTTTACGGCTTTCTTTTAGTCCTGGGCAGCTGAAGAATATTTTGCTAGCGAACTGGACAAAATGTTCCCTGGCGGCTCTAAAAAGGCGTTTCTTTTTATTAGATAGTCTTAGGAGTGCTTCGTTGAACCCTGGGGACTGAGAACTTTCAAATATTATTTTGAAATGATTATAGTTTTTTGTAAGGTAAAATAATTTATATTTATAAAATGTCCAATTGATCTCAACGGATCGCTCCCAAAACTTTTCGAAATATTGTCACGAATGACGAGGAAACAAAACAAAGAATAACTGAGGAAACTGAAACGTTTAATGGGGCGAACTTGTGCCCGAGACAAAAAGGAAACGGAAGATAACAACATAGGGTCGCGGGAGTCGAAGTCGGCGTAACAGCAGGGTCGAACGCTGGGGCGAGACTGACTCCGGCTTGCCACGCGGAGCACCTCATGTAGACGCGTGGGCTTCTGGAACAATTGGCGTAGAAGGTTCGGCGCGTAGAACATTCTAACCTCGAATAAGCAACAGGGTTCTCGAATTTACCAGAATGCGACATTAGAGAAACGACAAAAGATGTGTCCGCGGCCAGGCATCGAACCTCGGCTTTTCGCGTGGGAGGTCAGCACAATAACTGTTAGGCCACGGGCGCGCTGCCTACATGGCCAGCTTAGCGCGCGCGGCAATATATATCGAGGAAAGCACCCAATTCAATATTTATAGCTTCAAAGTTGTCTCTGGTATAGTTACGAATGACATTTTTTCCGGTTATTAGAAGTCAAAGGAACGTTCAGTGAGAATGAGAGTAACGAGAGATCACTAAGACCAGGAAGGATAATGATGAAACAAATCTGATCAGGAGCAGTAGTTAAAATAAGCTATAAAATATTTGATGTAAAAGCGGTTATTCTAGTTGGTGAAACAATTAAATACGACAAGCACACGCAAAACGTTTGTGCTCTGTGCTGAGGAGGAATCAGTATTAAGGGGAGTCGAGCGCCAAACTCTATTAGGGTAGTTGAAATCACCCATAACAGAAGTGGTGTATTTGAAAAAAACGAAATTAGAATGTTATTAGTACGTCACACAGTTTATCACCAAAGTATATCAGTGCTTGAAGGAGGGCGGTAACAGCATTCTAGAATTAGTCCATGATGTCGAATGGTGATACACACAAAATATTTTCAAGAGGAATATCTGAAATTTACAAATAAAGACAAGATACAGTCTCTAATGGCAAAAAGCACGCCACCGCCACTGCGTTGTTCCCTGTACTGCCAGAACGTTTTGAAGCTTGTTTTGGCCAAGGAACAATTCGGCGGCTCTGGTTTTTTCCGAGAGCCAAGTTTCGGTCAGCACAACAATGTTGGCACCACAGGTGTTAATTATAGAACACAATTCGTCACGCCTTTTTATTACACTCCTTATGTTAGTGAAGAAAATGGACAGGCTATAGAGAGCAAATGACTACCACCCCCGCCGACCGGTACGCTGACGTGAGCGCACTCTGGGAGCTGGACGCATAGCTGTACCATGGCACGGGAGTCATGCTGATGAGGCAGCTCCGAGACACAGTTCATTTCGTGCTCATAAGTGCAACACTTGTCGTACATAAACACTTTGCTATATTTAAGTTTGACTACGGAATTTTGGTATTTTCTATATTCAATTAGTTTTCTCCGCTCCAAACGAGTAACAGGAAAGAAATCATTACTAACACAAATGTTATTTAATTTTAGTTTAGATTTAGAAGTAGCGTCACTTGTTGCTTTGTTTTAAACGATGAAAACTTGACTATTACAGGCCTACATTTTTGACAAAAAACTGTCCCAATCTACAGGCCCGCTCAATGTCAAATGACAACGCGCTTCCAGTCGATTCGCTTACACCCCTATCAAAGCAGCCCGATAACAGTTTTACAGCAAAGCTGCATATGACTCGTTGTTCGGATTTTTTTGTGTACATCGACAGAACAGCTGTCAACAGATAAAATAGTCGTCAGAAAACCCACGCGCGCGTCTTATCACCGTTCTCGCGCAGCTTATATGTTGTCCTGTGGTTTTGACACTTGTTTCAGTAAGAAAATCATAAAAGAAGTGTCAAAACCACCTGATAGATGATAAGCATGTAGCGCTCCCCGCATGCGTTTTTTCGGTAAAGATTGCGGCTGCATAAGCTGCCGCGGCAACAGCAGCGTACGAAGTCTTTCATATATAAAAAGGTTTTGGTACAGTGCATTTACTTTTTTTTTCGTTAATCATTTGGTATAGCCCCTTTTGCTGTTTACAAAACATGAACTGCGGCTTGCGTCCCAGGCGACTTCCGGTCGCACCGTCTTTGCAAGTCTGATTGAAGTCCTGCTTATGTGAGCATGGCTAGAAAGCATAAATGCTACATGGACAACAAAATTGGAGCTTTAACAAGGGCCTTCGGCTGTACACTATTGCATCTTTGAGGAGGCAAGTAGGTTTACAAGAATACTCGAAACATTTTAGCAGATCTCGCACTCATTCGTTCTTTTGGTGTTCACCTGGAGAATGGGTGATTATACATTTCATCTACATTTCGAGCAGCGGTATCTCGTTGCTATGGCAACTCGTCGCTCATTCTTTATAAACCGGAAGTTCTCTGGGACGTCAAAGACTGAAGCACCACCTGGTGGCGTTTGCCATAAAATGATCTATATTGCAGTGGGAATTTGTTGCAGATGATACCAAAGCCTCGCTGTCCAACCACCTTCACAGCGTGCATTGAACCATTAATTTTTTTTTGTGGTCGTGACCACGTTTCAGATGCATCCTCAGGAATCCCATGAAAAAGGAAGTTACTTCACCTGGATTGGTCGTTCAGGTACGGCGTAACCGAACGTAGTTGGGCC
>JAZHYW010048577.1:0-66520 GCA_037355805.1 Ixodes ricinus
AAAAGAAGACGACGACGACACTGCTGCTGGTAACCCTTTTCGTGTCTCTGAATTTTCCTTACGTAGCCGATAAATTGCGTGTTTAAACAGTACATTCGGCGCTTAGCAACTAGCAGAACGACATAGGGTCTTCATGCGCAAAGGACCTCCTGCAGGGAGGCCAGGACATAAACACATATGACCTCGGACATCGAGTCATCGAACGCACCCATGTCCATCGACATGGATGAAGCTCAGGCAAGCACATCGACGATCATCAAAGACGGCTATGAGATTCCGCCCATGCACTGCACCGCTGAAACAATGAGCAGTTCCTCATCCACAATCGTGTCTACTAACGACGAGTTGCACTCCGACGACGGTGACTACGAGGTCGTTCATGGCAAGAAAAGACGGAAGACAAGCCAGAGCTCAGCATCGCATTCCAAAGAGACAACCAACCTACAAGTCGGATTCACCGTGCTCTACATGCCAACTGACACCAGCAAAGTTGCATCGCTCAGCAAATTAAAACTGACTGACTACCTGAACAACGTCGCACCAGACATGGTTAGTGTAGTTCGTATCAACAAAGCTCGTAATATCGTTGCGGTTGACGTTAAAAAGCCTGCACTCAAAGCCGAACTCCTGAAGCTAACCAAGCTATGCGCACTCCCAGTGCGTGCTTTTCTACCTAGCGACCGCTCAAATTGCTATGGCGTCCTTCGAGACATCGACCCTGACTGCACAGAGACCGACATAAAAACGCGACTACAATCAACCGCCTGCATCACGGAAGTGAAGCGCCTTGGCAAGACATCACCCGTTGTGCGAGTATCATTCGCAACAAAAGTAGCTCCTCAACATGTCAATGTCGGTCTTGTAAGAACGGAAGTAATTCCCTACCGAGCACGCCCCTTGCAGTGCTACAGGTGTCACAAATTCGGCCACATCGCAGCTGCCTGCGCAGAAGAAACCCAGTTATGTTCTCGGTGTGGACAATGCCACAAAGACAAGTGCGAAGCCAACCCGTGCTGCGTCAACTGTCACGGAAATCACGCCTCCAACGCACCTGAGTGCCCAGTGAGGGCAAGGGAGGCAGAAGTAGCGAAATACAAGTTAGAGCACAAGACCACATTTCGTGAGGCAAAAAGTGCTGTGCATGCCAAAAGACAAGCAAACAAAACAATGGATTCAAATAACATACCAGAACCTAGCGCCTCCACCAGCAATACTCTGCCTCTGACTGCTCAAGACTTCCCTCCTCTCGAAGACGTAGAGAGCACGCCTGCAAATCTGGTCACCGCTCAATTGACCGCAACAACAACACTGCCAGTTTCTAGGAAGCCTTCTTTTTGGGACAAACCACACATCAAAAACATCACTTCACATAAGGCCTCCAACGCGCACATGACGGGACCCAACCAAGAAAGTGAAACAAAGACTGACTCTGTGTTTAAAGCCATAATCCCACTTATATTCACTGCTCTTCGCAAGATACTGGCCGCAACATCACAGACATCAACACTTCATCAAGTGATCAAAGCCGTCCTCACATTAGAACCCATTATTGCAATGCTATGCTAGAGCGTTTCCAAGAAAGCCTTACTTGTCAGTACAAACATTTTCTTCACTTTAACTCGAAAGCTAAATGGCACCGAACAGATGAGCCAGATCATATTGAAACTCAGCCTGTTGCTATGGAGTGGAACAAAACCTGTTCATTACAAGCCCTCTGCAGATTTATATGGTATACGCTTCGTAAAACGCTCTCATTAGATAATTTAAGGTACAAACACTTCATACACCAGTATGAATCACAGATTTCAAAGCTTCAGGACAGCAATTTTTCACCATTCGCCTGCCCACACCAATTCATCTACGATGGGAGACATTAATAGGAGGACCACCTCGCATCTTCAACCCCTCTCCTGCTCAGTTTTTCAATGGAACTGTAACGGATTGAGAACGCGACTCCCTGAGCTCCGCAAACACCTATTGGACAACGCCTACAATGCAGTAGCTCTCCAAGAACCAAGAATGTCAGCCGGCGACATGCGCATTGCGGATCATGTAGTGTACGCCAGCAAACCGCATGTGGCAAGAGGGTTTCCGCGGGCAGCACTACTAGTGCGTCGAGAGTTGCCACAAAGTGAGGTGGACCTCAATGATTTATGCACTGAGGGTGCGGAGTTTGTGGCGGTGACGGTGGAATGGAGAAGACGCCCACTCACCATCGTCTCGGCATACGTGGCCCCTAACGCACCCTGGGACACCCATGTACTTGCGGACATTCGAGTGCGAGCCAAGGGAGACCTTATAGTAGCCGGAGACTTCAATGCGCACTCACAGTCTTGGGGAGACAAGCAAGACTCCCCACGGGGACGGGAGCTACAGGCAACGGTCGATGCACTTGACCTGAGGAACATCACAAGTGGGAGCCAGACGTTTATCCGCCCTGGAGTGACGGGAAGCGTGATTGATCTCACCTTCACAACTTGGTCCCTGAGGCTCAGTGCAACCCCTCAGCCGGACAGCTGGGGGAGTGATCACCTTCCAATTGTCATTGGAAGACCGCCGAAAGCCCCCCTTAGGACTTGCCAGATAGTCGACTGGGACCACTACAGGACACTGCTTGGAGAGGCACTAGAGGGGGGATTTCCCTTCAATTCAGAAACACTGTCGCGCGTCCTCAAAGAAGCCACCCGTGAAGTCAGCGTACCATTAACGCGTCCTAACCCTGACCTCGAATGGCTTAAACTCCGAGCGAGAAGACGGCGAGCCCAGCGAAAGTCGTGGGTCACCGGAAAACCGGAGGATATCCTGGCCTATAGGCGACTGGATGCCAGATTCAGGAAACACGGAAAGAAACTGGCGCGCCGACAATGGCGTCTCAAGTGTAGTACTCTAGACAGACCATCCGGAGGAAGCCGGGCTTGGAGGATGTCGAGAACACTAGCGGGCCGTCCTATTCCCCGAAACCCAGTCCTTGGAATGGCCGTGGCCATGAACCTCCAACCAACAGAGATGGTAGAACTCCTCGCGGATACTTTCACTGAAGTTCCGCTGGTACCGACAGTGGGACCGCCCCCCGAGAATTGGGACAAGTTCCGTCATCCCACGGCACCTCTGATGCAACAACCGGACACCGACTTTGCTCTGCACGAGCTGCAGTACGTCCTTGATTCCCTTCCCAGACACCGTGCGTCACCAGGACCTGATGGAGTCACCAACCAGGCCCTGAGAAACGTCAACGAGTCGGCACTCCCAGCGATGCTAGCTCTCATCAACCACGTCTGGAGGACGGCTGAGCTGCCAGACGCCTGGAGGGTAGCAACCACGATCCCACTGCTGAAGCCCGGCAAGCCCCAAGACCAGCTAAGCTCATACAGGCCGATCTCCTTGACATCATGCCTCGGGAAAGTGATGGAGCGTATGGTGCTGCGCCGTCTTGTTTACCACCTAGAAGGGGCAAGGGCTTTACCGGACTGTTTTTCGGGATTCCGGCACCATCGGAGCACGGTAGATGCAATGGGAGATATCGTCAGCTCACTGGAAGAAGCAAAAGCGCAGGGTTGGTCTGCAGTGGCCGTCTTTCTGGACGTCCGTAAAGCCTTTGATGCCCTCCCCCACAAGGCCGTCATTTCAGCTCTACGCCGTTTCGGGGTGAACGGACGTCCACTGAAATACATTTGCGCGTTTCTTAGTGAACGCACTATGTGTGTAAAGGCCGGCAACGCGGTGAGCAAACCCCGGAAAATCGTCCGAGGAGTTCCCCAAGGGAGCGTTGTTAGCCCGCTACTCTTTGCTCTGGCTATCGCGTCGCTCCCAGCGGCGGCAAGGGTTGGAGAAGAACCGGCGTACCCTATCAGCATAGCCGTCTATGCAGACGACGTGGCACTCTGGTCCACTGCTCCCAGCTACAGAAGGCAACGTATGGTATGCGCTCTCCAGCGAGCCCTGACAAATGCGGTGTATCATCTCCACCAACTGGGCTTGGCAATATCAGCCGAAAAAACGATTGCGCTGAGCTACGCTCCAAAGAGGCCAAGCAAGTTCATGCCCACACTACGCATTGGGGACACTCCAGTGAAACTGGCGAAAACGGCCAGATATCTTGGCGTCACGTTGGACTCGAGGCTATCCTGGGGCCCAGCAATGAAGGAAGTGCTTCAAAAGATGCGAACCCATACAAACATCCTCCGGATGCTCGGCGGAACTACCTGGGGAACCTCATCTCACATGATGCTGCAACTGTATAGGGGGCTCATCCTGGCCCGCCCATTGTACGCCCTACCTTTCGCCACACTCAGTGCCAACCAGCTCAAAAACATTGAACAAGCGCAACGCGTGGCACTCAGGATTTGCCTCGGAGTTCCCCGCACGGCCTCGTCTCGACATACGCTCACAGAATCCAGGATCAACTCTGTAGAGAACATCATGCAAGAACGGGCGCTGGGCCATCTGACTCGAATGAGCAACTGCGACTCGACCATCACGCTCCTAATGAGGATCGCCGAGCGCGCGGAATCAAGACTAGGAGCGCACCTCTGCACTCTTGGTGACATAGCTGGCACACCAGGACCACTCGCTCCACTCCCAGAGCTGCACAAAGAGCCCCACCCTCTGCGGATCAGCCTTCATATCCCTGGACTGAGGACCAAAAAGAACGTGGCAGTGGTCGTAGCAAGGCAGCTTACGGAAGATTACTTAGTTACCGAGTACGATGGGTGGACCCGAGTGTACACCGACGGATCAGTGGACCCCTCCGGAGGCACAGCAACAGCAGCGGCTTTCTTCGAGGCAGCCGCTGTGGGTACCAGTGAGCGCCTGGCTCACCAGGCATCCTCCACCACGGCAGAACTAGCAGCCATACGGCTCGCCCTCTGGGGTATTCGGACAGGCTGCACACAGGCCTTACGCTGGGTCATCCTGAGCGACTCAAGATCAGCCCTCGAGCTGCTATCTAGGCTCGAACGGGCCACGCCCCTGGCCCGTTCAATCGCACAGGATGCGGTTGAGCTTCAGCAGAAAGGCAACGACATTGCTTTCCAATGGCTCCCAAGCCACTGTGGCATTAGAGGGAATGAAGTCGTTGATTTTCTAGCAGTGCGGGCTCACAAGGACCCCGGGTGCCCGCTTTCAACCGTTCCCCGCTTCTCAGACGCCAAGCTCCTTGTGAGAAGAGCCATCGCCCTACAGCACCCGGACCCGGCAGTGGTGGCGGGTACCTTCCCAGCTCGGATACCGCGCGGCTTCGACCGCCCAACTACCGCAGTAATGCACAGATTACGGACCGGAAGCGCCTTCACCCCGGCGTGGATAAGTCGCTTCAGGCTCAATGTTGACCCCATATGCCAGACCTGCGAGGAAACGGCCGACGCCGAACATCTCCTCCTGCACTGCAGTGATCACGACGAGGAGCGCACCAACCTCCGTGATGCCTTTTCCCGCTTAGGTTTACCTAGTACCAACTTGGAGGAACTCCTGCGTCCAAGAGCCTCACGAGCTACTACGGACAAGGCACTCAAGAGTGTAGTCAGCTTCCTGAGGAGCGCGGAACTCCTCGAGATTCTCTAGGAGTTCCAAGAGATATGGGTTGCTTGCGGCTCCTGGGGCTCCTGGAGATCTTACATCCAGAGGTCTTCAGGAGTTTCAGGAGTCGCGATTCTGTACAGAAAGCTGTAGGAAAGTCAACACTCTGAAAAAATCCCCTTCCCCCTCCCCCTCTCTACTTCTCTATCTCTTTTTTCCCTTAATTCCCTCTCCCATCGACAGTGACATGTGCGCCCAAAGCGCAACTAACAACAACGTCGATTTCCTAATAAACATCGCTTCAACAACAACAACAAGAAAGCCAGGGCCCAGAGGCTCCTATGAGTTTTGTTCCTCCTTTAGGTCTGAGCTGTTATGAATAAAAACCGAATCGCATTTTTTTTATTACCGGGGGCGAGCACGGGGCCTCCTGGCAGCCTGGGGCCATGGGCTGCAGCCCCCTTAACCCATACCTTAATCCGTCCCTGCATAAGTGTGTTTGAGCAGCTGGTGGTCTGAACATGAAGCTGGGAAAAGAGATGGAAAAAAGTTTCGCTGCAGATTAGGTATATTTTTATTAGTTTTTGTAGAGTAGCATTCTCTATTCTACTCTAGCTTGGAGCAAAATTCATATTTCCAAACGCAGAAATTTAATTTGTTATTTTTTGTACTACATTCATAATATTACAAACTTACATTATAGTACAAAATAGATTCCATGGGACCAGATTTAAAGTTTTGTTTCAAGAGCAATCACGCGATGGTCATGTTGAACATGCTGGTTTTAGCATTTGTTTTCTTAACTATCTAATGTTCTGCCAAGGAGGTTCACGACTAAATTATCGGGGGGGCGAAGGTTTTTCTTCGAGGTAGTAATTCTCAATCAGAGGCATTTTTTAGATTAAATGTCTGTTTATAATTTGTTTTGCTGCCAGGTAGTAAATTTTAAGCAGCGAAGATGCAATTTGAACATTGAGATTTTCTTGATGATTTTTTTTTGTTTGTGGTGATAATGATTTTTTAATGATAATGAAGTTCTCTTTTCCACTGAAACGCTTGGCCTAAAAGAAATATATATAAAGCCGTTTCCTTTTATTTTATTGTTTAAAAACAACCGTTTTTTCACCTTCGCTTCATAGTACGTTTTAGAAACCACTCTAAATTTCTCATTGAACACGAACAAATAGCGCTTGCTTCAGCGTACTTTGACATGCATTCATTCCTATCTGAATGCATGAATGCTGAATGCTAACGGAGCCCAAGTGTGAAGAACATTCAAGGAATGCTACCGCATTCCTTGAAGTGTGAAGTGTGAAGTGCGAAGAACATTTAAGGAATGCGGGAGCTCCGTTAATTCATAACCGGGATGGGTAGGCATTTAGTCGCGGATGACAGCATTTTAACTAGACGAACAATGACAACGGCAGTGAAGCTCGCGCCCAGATTAACTTGCACGTGTCATCCGCCGTGCGTCAATTGGAAGGGTTTCTCCGCGAAAGAGGGTAAGGTGCCCCTATTCTTGCTCTCCGACACCGGTTGTCGTAGTCCGTGTTTTTGGCCGACGCGCGAGTAGTAGACTTTTTCGAGGCTCCTCAAGGTTGAATAAACCTGTGTATTTTTTTTTCTTTGCTCTGGTCGATGCGTCGCGCGAGGCCTTGGCCGGCGTTGTCACACGATAGAATAAATTAGCTTTCTTGCCATCATCCAGCGGTGGGTTTCCACGCTGCCGCTATGGAATACTCGTTGTAGGCCGAGGGCGTTGCAAGCGCTTCATTCTGGGGGACACAAAAGGATTCTGTAACGTCCAAAGGTTTGCTCGGAAATGAAAGGGTTTCCATGTCAGATAGCGTTTGGCTGCACGTGTACGAAGAGCTCAGCAGGGATCGGGCTACATACGGATATACATACATTTGGAATCAGAGAACGTGCATCCAATGACCTGCTTAAAAAATAAAACTACTTGCCAGAAGAAATTTTTTTTTTATTGAGGATATAAGATTTTAATTACCAGTCTTTCTTGTAAAGCATTATGTTTAGCCTTATCAGTGTGTTAAAACTAGAAGTGTCGCGAACTTTTGTCGAACCTCGTTTCTGGGGTAGAATCTCAACTTTCGACTGGTTTGCCGAAGCTTCGAACCTTTTGCTAATGTTCGAGGAGGTTAAAAAAAATTTAGTGTTGCCAGACTGCGAGAAAAAAAAAACTTGTCTAATTTTAGATAAACTTTTTTGTCAAACATTTGTTTTGTTGATTATGATTACTCAATACAATACTAAATATGTAAACTCGTGTTAATCAAAATTTTATCTTAGCATATTACATAATCTATGTGATTACTGCTGTTTTTATGAAGCCCAGAAAGTAGAACTGGTCGAGCTTTCATTGTCCCACCAACAACATGGCACAGCAATCACGCTGCTTCGGTTTCACCTGGGCAAACGGTGCCAGTCGGCGATGCCGTGATCGAAGATTTGTACATTGTGTAATTTCTTTGCTAAGACTACAACACTCTTAGTTTTCGGTACTTATATTTTAATTACTAAAAAGTAACGTGTCGTTCCAATTAGCAACTTGCTGGACATTGTCGATCGAAAACCACTATAAAAGTAGACGTTAGTGAGATTCGAAGCATGCGCTTCGTTTTACTGGGCCCCGAAAATGCACCTAGCTGGCTTCGCGGCTTTCCGTTTCTTATCGTCCCCATTTTCTCTCCGTCAATCCTTAAAGCTGGCCTCGACGTCATCGACTGCTACACTCGTACTTTAGGTCTCACCTGCTCATCTGAAAAATCAAAGTACGTCACCATCGTGAACTCCCATACTAGTCAAGCTGAAGCCCACCATTATCTTATCCAGCTGAGCATGACGGGCGAGCCCATTCTTCGAAGTAAAGCCGCACGGATCCTCGGGTTTATATGGCAACAAGACGGAGGGGACACCGAATGGCTGCGGTGCACCCTAACCCCGGTTGGGCAAGTCACCTTTATGACGACCCGAATCAGCAAGAGAAGTTCGGGACTCCGCGAGCACGAACTCGTCAAAACCACGGAGTCTATAATCTACTCGCGCATTATGTATGGCTTGCCCTACGCCACCCTCACCAATTGCCAAAATCTCCAACTCGAGGCTGCGCTTCGCAAATGCCACCGTGTAGAAATGGGGGCACCTCGGTGCACCAAGAACACTTATGTTCAAGCGGCTGCCCTCCACAACCCCATCGAAGAAAAGCTTCAAGCCCACCGGGATGCTCAACTTCACCACCTCCGGACCTCTCGCCAAGGCTACAACATCCTTCAAGTACTCGGCTACGACACCAATTCCCTGCCTGCTATCCCTCCAAGTTGACCGCCAAGGGACGTGGTTCCTGATATCACGGTCCTGCCGATACCCAAAAATATGGATCCGGAAACCCAACAAGAACGCCGACAAGCCAGAGCCGACCACCTCCCAACCCCAACATATTACACTTATTATGTAAACTCTGCCCATACCTGTGTGGCAACCAGTACGGCGATCGTCGGGCCTTACGACAACATCGTGCACCACCAAACGGCAGTCCCATCCCCCACTGACGCTGAAGTTCTCGCCATAACCGAATCCATTTGTCTCCCCTCAGATACCACACCAACCATAACCATTCGAAGCGACAGTCAAAGTGCCCTTCAAGCTTTAGTGCAAATACCCTCCCACCCTACATCCATGCCACTCTAGCCGCTCACATGCACACTCACCCCTCTCCAGATGTCCTACAGGAGTGGGTGCCTGACCACCAGGGGATCCCGGGTAATGAGCAAGCTCATATCCTTGCTCTTGAAGCCTCAATACCAAGCAAACCTATACCGTGGCCGGACACCTGCACTCTTAATCTGGGGCCGGCAAACGCCACGGCCATAGCCGTGACGCTCAAAGTTTTTAGGACTTAGCCGCGAACTGATCCGGCCCCGTCAAAATAGCCGTGTACAACGTCACGGCTGGAGTGGGCCCCTCCCCTCTTTAATGGTGCGAATGGCTATATAGGTGGCTCCGCAGGCGGCCCTCTAATATTTGGCGGCCCGTTTGTGCAGGGCCGGCAAAAACGGGCCGGCTATGCGCATAATAGCGGAAAAAAAACACTCTGCTCTCCGCTAGATGGCGGCAGTTGCGGCCGCCCAACGTGCCCTCGCGGGCGCAGCCAGCGGGACACGGTAATTTCTCTTCTCGGTGTGTAAGGGCGACGAATTTTGAATGTACGAAGTACGAATCTAATCGGAAGCATTTGCGGGTGACGTTTGTTGTCATATCATGGTGATGACAGCCTACGTTAGAGTGTGCGTCGAAGCCGCGGGACAGTGAGTTAGTTCCTCAGGATGCTCACGTCGAAGGATATCAAAGGAATTCAACGCGGGCGGTGTAACCATGAGGGAACATGTGAATGCGATGGCGTCGCACGGCCTGCTGATCGGGCGGCACGACCAGCGCGACTACCATGACCACCACTTCTCGGCCAACTTGGCTGGTGCTGTTACTGCGGGCACAGTCCTCTTCAGCACAACTGACTGGGTAATTATGTAGCTCACTGGCTAATAGCGGAATAGAGTCAAGTGCTGAAAGAGTTCCTAACTAGTAAGTTTTGTTCTCGCCAACAGAGGACATTTTGAACCATGGCAAGGTGAAACGTGAGAGATCAGCGACATACGAGTACATTTGTCGAAAGGGCTGAAGGATTGAAGTTCACAGACGAATCGCCAAAAGACTACATGCTTCAATTTCTGGATTTGCAGCTTCTATTTCAAAGCATTTACACCTGTTAGATATATAACCCACGATCCAAAAAAAAAGGCTTCTATCATATGACTCGGACCACTCTAAGTTAATCAAAAGAGGGATTGTAAAAAGCTGTCTGAACGCGTCCCTGAAGAAAGCCTGTGAACACACAGCAAAGAGAAGCTTCGAGGCACAAGTGCAAAGGCTAGTAGACTCTGGGTATCCCAGTTCTATAGTGATTGATGTTGCTGAAAGTTTGGCAGCTTCCAACAGAGCACAAGAACGACCTGTTTGGAAAAACCGGCCTGCTATTGTTCCCTACATTCACAGAATAACACACAACTTGAAGAACGTAGCTTCCAGGTTCGGAGTCAATGTACCTATATCTGCTCCGGACAAACTCAAGAGGCCGTGTCCCAAGGTCAATTCTGAGAAACATCTACAAGCCCAATTCAGGGTTCAGCACACGCACAAGTATGTCACCTGCCGTATAGGGGTCGTCTATGAGATTCCGCTCTTCTGTAAAAAAGTGTATGTGCGCCAATCTGGCCGGTACGTCAACATCAGACTACGTGAAAAGACCTTTTCACTAAAATCATCTCCGGCAGGACACCTCACCCTACATTTCTGAGACTGCCAAATGCACCCCTGGGTTTGCTAAAACCAGAATCCTCAAGCAACACCACAACCCGAGAGCCAGCGATCTATGAGGCTCAAATCATCGAAGCCAGAGGGGACGCTTGCATTAGCGCACCGTCAGTAGCCTTATCTGGCAGAGAACTCCAATACCTCAATTTGTTTTCTTAAAAGCTACACTTTTTCAATTTTTTATTTCTCGTTTAGATTTTTCTTCGAACTTTTTCTTTCTTTTTCTCTAATTTTTGTTCCTAATTGTTTTTTTTTCTTATTTTCCGTCTCTAGTCTCATTTCCCCAGTCCTGTTTTTCTTTAAAGCTCTTCATCAAAAATATCATTTTTCTTCCTTTAGTTTCTTTGCTTTGACAGCAACCTTCCTCTTCATTTTCTAACACTAAAAATCTCCAGGTTCGTTCTTCTGTTTTACATTAAAAACGCCAGTTGATAATAGCGCTTTGTCCTGTCCTGTCCTGTTCTTCTACTTGTCTGTTTCTTTTGCACTCTTGTTCTCTATAATGTACTAGGCAGGCTTGCGCAACAGAGAGGCGCCGCAAAGCTACACCAGCTGCATTAGCTCCTTTCTTACCTTTACATGGACCACAGCGAATGATAACGATGAGCTGCTTGCTTTTAAACGCGCCTCAGGTGCATGGGGAATTATTGTGTGACGATATTCTAAGCATTCGCGTCTGTACGCTTTTCTGTGGTCTGTGATACGCTTGCTGGTTATTGTTGGTTTGAGACGCGCTGGCTTGTTTTGCTTGGTAACGCACGTTTCCAATGGAAAAAATCAATATAGTTTTCCCGCAGCGTCCCCTGGGCAACGCGGAAATTCGGGCGCTGCACGAGACTCGCACTCACACGTGTGCTCACCAGATGCAGTTTACTAAAGCAGCGTGTCAAGGAGACAACAGTCATTCTGCCCATTTGCGAGTGATGGATTGTATTACCGGCAACTTAAATTAGTTGTCAACTGTAATTGTATATCCTGCTCTGCGAGCAGGTCGCATGTGTAAAATGCCGAATGTATATGCGATGTGTATGTTCGTAAATAAGACCCTCTTTGTGCTTGTCTCTGTGTGCACGATGGAATGAACGTCTCAATGAATGTACTTTCCTGCCTTTAACTACCATGTAATAAAATATAAAAAATGAGACTGTACCGCTGAGGTAACGGATTCTTCTTGCGGAACTCGTTCGCGACGGTCGCCGGAATCATGAGCTCCGACGGAGCGTTATCTAGGGTAAGCCCTAGCCGGGTATCAACTTTTACTTCGTCGTCCGCAGCAAAACGTTTTTCTTTTATTTTTTTATTTTTTTGCAAGGGGATTTGTTAGGGAGATTGTACCGCATCGACGATTTTCGCGAGGCGTGGAAAGATGTGGTGGACATCCAGGACATGGCCGGCTTTGGTGCTTTTTAGTACAACCATGTGTGGATGCTGATCCTTCACAACGCTGCCGCGAAGGAAAAGCTGCAGTCCGCCGGAACGCTCAAGGTCAAGGGAAAGACTTGCCTTGTAATCGACCCAAACATGAGCAAGAAATCTTTCCAAGTTCATTGAATTCCAATACATGTGCCGGACGATGCTGTCCGAAAGACATTCAAACACGGAAAAGCGAAATCTGAAATGTGAGAGAAGTGGAGGGCAACCAGGCTTCGAGGGGGGGGGGGACGTGGAAACGACTATGAGGACAGTGACGATGGTGTTCAAAGAGGGCGTCACCGTCGACGCAATCCCGCATCAGGTCAACATTCTCGGAAGCCCGGTTTTGGTGTCTGTTCTAGGCCGCCCGCCCATGTGCTTGCGGTGCAAAAGGGTGGGACATATGCGTAGGCAATGTCACGCCCCTTGGTGCAAAACGTGTCGCACCTTCGGCCACAAAGAGAACGACTGTGCCCAGACTTACGCGGCAAAAACTAGAAGTGCGACTGCGCTACAGGACTGCGAAGACCGGATGCATGAAGACGAGACGGAGGAGACTACCGCCACGTCTGCGTTGGTAGAGAACGTACCGGAGCAGCTTCCCGTGATTGCTGAAGCCATAACCCCAGTGCCTCCGGGCAACACCCAATCGAGAGTAAGTACACTCAATCGAGAAGTCGGCGGTAGAGGATCCGACAGAAGTGCAGGAGACGGCTCAGGGATCTTCAACAAGTCAAGAACAAGAGCAGGGTCAGGATATCGGCAAATCTGCAGAACCTGACACAACCGGCAAGAGAAAGGGGGCACAAGAACTCCGAGAGTCCGTGCTCGGTTCCGATACCGGAAAAAGGTGCTCAGTGTCCACTGGGGGCAAGCGTTGGCGGAAAAGTGGTGCCAGGGAAGGTGTCCAGCCTTCCTTGGGTCTCACGGAGAAGGGGGCTTCGGAACTGGACAGCCTTGGCCTATCCTTCATAGACGACTAGTGTTTCCCCTCTGTTTTTCGCAGCCTATCTCGAACCACTGTGTAGGACCATCCTAGCTGACGAGAATATCCGAGGTTTTCAGCTCACTGACAGGAACCTGAAGCTACTGGCTTACGCGGATGACGCGACCAAAATCATGTCTGAGGAAGCACAGATTCTTACAGCTTTGGAACGACTCGAGGACTTCTGCGCCGTCTCAGTGGCAAAACTGAATAGAAAGAAAACACCGAGAACCTGGCTTGGCAACTGGGCCTGCAACCCGGTGGAAGTCTTGGATGTGAAGTGGACGGAAACGTTGGGCAGGTACCTTGGAGTACCGATCTACCCAGTTGTAAGAATACCAGAGGTCTGGACGAAGCGAATGCAATCGATGGGAGCCTCGCTGCTGCCTTGGCGCAAACGAAACATTAACTTTATTCAGCGCAGTTTTGTTTGTAACACGGTACCTAGAGCCACTAAATGAGCTGCGCTTAGAGTATCGGCACTCCGTTCCCCGACATTGTTGTGGGCGCCGCCATTTTTGGTGCTTGTGCTTTGAGCAGACGCAACAGCCGATAGTCATGATTCAAAAGAGCGACTTTTTCAGCATTAGATTCGGTGTTAGGAAGCTCATGTAATATTGCTTTGCTTTGTCGCGAACTGTTTAAACAATTTTGGAGGACGGAAAAGCGTTTCCTATGATTTCAGATAAAGCTTCAGATAACTGGCAACCACAAGTTTAAGCCACAATACGGTCAAGTGTCGTTACTCTGAAGCGTAGCTTATTTAGTGGCACTAACGGTACCCTACCCAAACTTTCTCTACCTTCCTCAGGCCCGCCCTGTGGATAAAGGAACCATGACCAAGGTTTCGCGACTGTTTGACACTTTTGTGTGGTCGTCGCCAATCGAGAAAATGTGTTGCTCCAATCTCTTCCTTAATTTGACCAACGGAGGATTCGGTCTCGTCAACATGGAGATCAAGGGGAAAGTGCAGCGTTTCTGCTTTTTCTGAGACACTAAAGAGGACCTTTGTGACTGGGCACTGCAACAAATGAGAGGAGCCTCTGGCTGGTAAACACTGAACAGCACCTATGTCCCTGCAACGTTAACAACTTTAACATTTTACAATGAAATCCAGGAGGCTGTCGCTTTTTTTTACGGCTCGTTTTTCATGGGAGTACTTTCTGACAGTGAACAAAAAGAAACTGTATTGGGATACAGTCGGGCGCTCACGACTCCGGAACCACTGTATAGAAGTGGGTTGGAGAAAGCCCCCGGAGAGAACGTCTTCAAACGCTTACAAAAATACCCTCTATCGCCTTCGACAAAACCGTTTTTCTTGCGGTTTCATACAGAAACACTACCGATTAAAATGTGGTTGCATGCCAGGGGTTTCACGTGCCGTGGGGGACCGTTGTGGGTTCTGCGGGGATTAGGAAACCATTATGCACGTTATTTTTTTATTTTTTTGTACTGTAAGAACGCATATCTTTCCTGGGCTGATTTCCGGTATGTGCTTGACGAGAGGTATGACCCCACATGGGAGTCCATTAAGTTTCTCACGACGGGACAACAGAGTTCACCGGTTTTAGAGATGTTGATTGCAATGGCGCTGTATGCTCTTTGGCTGTGTAGAAAGCTCAATGTGGAGGCGGTTCCAAAATTGAAGACGGCGTGGGCGTTGTTCATTGAGAGGGTGCAATGGACTTTAGCCCTTGTAAAGTCAAACCGGGAGAGCTTTGATGAGGGCTGGGAGGAGGTGAACAGGAAAATCACTAAACGCTTGGTTTTTTAAAGACTTGTTTAGATGAGGAAAAAAATGAACCGGTGTTGAATTGTTTGGAACATGCAGAGGACATTTGGATTGTATACTGGCTGCGACCTGGCTGTGTTTGGTTTCTTTGAGTACCTCTGTGAGCGTGTGCACGGTTTAATGTATACCATTGACTTGCTGACAAAGGCCATCTGGCGCAAACGTAAAAAAAAAAAACTGAAGTAACGCGTTTGGCTCATGCCCAGCCAAAACCGTGTTCAATTCCTTACGGCCGCGAAATGTAAGAAACTTTTTTTACAGCATTCGGCGATATCGACGCCGGACAACCCACGCCATCATTTCAAAGGTGGGGAGGAGCCCATAACAGCGATCGCTTTAAAAAAGAAAGCTTGCAACTTTATTTCGATCTGTCAATGAAGCCTTATATGAAGAATTACATTGTTTGATAAGGGGCTGTATTTTACGGTTGCAATTGAGTCACGTAAGCGTAGATGTTACGCTGCGTCACAGTGACGTGAACATATCGTGTGATCACTCAACCAAAATACCATTTTTAGGGTGCTTCAAACAGTAAATAAAGGGAGCTTGCGTTAGAATATTTTTAGTATTGCCATCAGCTTACCCGACTAGGCGGCCACTAGTAACAAGGTTGCGTGCGGAATTAGGCGTCTAATTAACAGAGGTCTTCAATGAATTTTAATTATAAAAATAAACATATATAATAGGAAACTTGCTAGATATCTTCAATAACAGCTAAATCAGTCAATTTTGGAAAATATTTGAGCACCTACAAAGCGCAATTGTGCGCAGAAGATACCATTTGTTAAACACCCGCAATTCTATCTGAGCGAAATGCGAATAAGAAACGGAAAAGCCGGCACATGTGGATACATTTTCCTGCCCCAGAGAAACGATGCACGTGCTCCCAATCTTTCGAATGTTGACTGTTTAATAGTTTTTAATGAAGTACACCAAGTTATTTTTTTTTATTGTCGCTAGACGTACGTTTAAAGGGCAACTCCGGCCAAAACTCAAAATGAAATAAATTACTGGTATCGTTGTAGTGACACAAAATACGAACATGATTGTAAACCTGAGACTGGGGCAGAAGGCGTGTACGAAATAAACTTTGCAGCTGAGTTTGAGACGTTGCCTCCTCTGTTTCTACCTTCTGTTGTGTTCTCTTTCTGCCCCAGTCTCAGGTTTACAATCATGTTCAACTTACACCAGCTCGCCTGCACTCTGACTATTTTTACAAAAATACGACCCCAGCCAAAAGTTACGTCCGGGCGACGCCGCGCTCTCAACTAATGCCGATAATAAAAAATGCGACCCGCCGCGAGCCGCTGCTCCTTAGCGGGCGGCCAGCGGGTTGCCGATCACTAAAGCAACATTGGGCGGTGACGTCACTATCGTTCTCTTTTTTCCTCCGGTCCGGACGGGCGCACCCGTTACGCGCGCTTCGCGCTTCTTTGTGCCGCTACCACCGCTACTTCGGCTTGTGATTGCGTGTTTAGTCGTTGCTTTTATCTGTAGCCCGTGTAGCTTCGGTATAGCCTTTTGTTTATTTGCTTGTGAGGACTTCGAGACTCGTTTTAGCGAGCAACTCGGTGCGCCCAAGACTGCCCAGCTGTTCTTTGGAAGATGCCGAGTACAACTTGTAGCGCTGTGGGATGCTCAAAAAACCCGCTGCGCAACCCGGAGGTGCTTTTTCACAAGTTTCCAACGGATCGGAGATTGGAGGAGGTGTGGGTGAACGCAGTTCGACGAGTGGACTTTGGAAAGCCTTGGACGCCGACCCCCAGATTGAAGCTCTGCTCCGACCATTTTTCGCCGGAGAGTTACGAACGAAACCTACGGGTGTTGGTTGCTTGCGGCTTATGTGGTAAATTAGTGTCGCAGCTTACAAATTCGGCTTTTACGCTAGGCCCGGTGACCACCTTCCTGCTAGCGAAATGCGGGACACGCAAGGGGGAAGGGGTGGGGGGTAGAGGAAATTTATTAACATATGCACCACGAATCCAGGCTCTATTAACACATTTAATATAGCTCAATTAATTTTCATTCCCAGTGATATATCTTTTATGCCAAATGTGTTATTAATGTGTCGAAGTTGAAAATATAAAAATCGACTGTAGCAGAACTCAATGCATCAAATGGAAATAAGAAGCAGTAAATATTTTTCGGATTGTTGTTTCCTGTTAACACTTTCTTTTATTAATATGGTCCTACACGAATTTTTAACATTATATTCTTTTTCATCCATTGCGAGTTGTAGGCTTTTTGCCTTGTATGGCTGCCTTCACTAAAACAAAAATCCACAGCAACCCTTTCGCATTGACACAGCGATTTCAAAATAATTACAATATTTTATATTGAAACTTTTGGTGAGCATTTTTCTTAGAATATTTTGCCAAGGGGAGAGGCGCAACGGAGCATGCTCGTCGGTTCTCCTGCAAGCACGACGGTTGCTTCCCACAATGCTTGGATAGAAAATGGTGTACCATTGGGCGCGTTCAGTAGCGGCCCCGGAGTCAAGGAGTCACTGACTCCTTCCACTGGACGACCAAAAGTCACTTCAGGTGCACGTAACTCCGGGGCTTCGGAGTCAAGCTCCGAAGCACCGAGTCCGGAGACGGTGCACGTAGAGTCAAAGGAGCTAAAGATGACGTCATTTCCTCACTGGTGACGATTTCCGGCGCTAAAAGAGAAAAAACAAACAAAATGGCGGGAGAAGCCAGGGAGAAGCTGCGTCGGTTCTGTCGCGGGTGTGCGGTTTGCTGGCTTTTGTTAATGAAAAGTGCTCCAGGTAAGACGAATAACGCGTTCGAATTTCTTTTCCAGGTAAGGCTCTTTTCGGAAAATGCATTGGACCGTATTTTGTTTGGTTTGAACATGCTAATAAACAAAGTAAACGTTCATTTGATGTCGTGTCTTGATCGCCGTTGCACGGAAACTCGGTGAATATCGACGATGGTCGTGTCCGCGCTGAACAGAGCAAGGCAGGGTATGAACGCGAATTTGGTGGCCGGTTGGGCACTCACGCAGACCATGATCCCGATTGATGTTTTGTTTGCGTAGCTAAATCAGGGTGCACGTTGGCTGACGCTCGCTTCGGCCGACAAAGCCTTGATCGCCGAGCGCGGCCGAACTTCCCGTGTGTATACGAATACATTTTATAGGAAGTTCGTTACGAAGGACAAAACAAACGTATGGCCGTATAAAAGTATCGCAACCGGCGGCGTAGATTCGCCGAGCTCTTTATTTTGCGTGTGCTGACGACGTTTTTGTCGGTTTTTATAACAGTAGCTGCCTTTGCACCGCCAAGCGAAGGGCTCGATCGCGTTGCATCGCTTCGAACAGCAGCGCTGATGTGTACAGTCACTCGCTTTTTCTTCAACGACCTTTTCAAGACTTCTTCAATACCGGCGTCAAATAAAAGCGATCGTGCTCGCCATCGTCTGCTTCCAGTTTATTCGGAGACTGTCTGGCACAAGGGAGGAAGCGGAAATTGCGTAGAAGCAGGTTTGGAGCCGCGGCATTTTTGCCGTTCAGTAGGCGCTCCGATGACTCCGACTCGAGTGACTCCGTTCGGAGCTAAGGGAGCCGCTACTGAACGCGCCCATTGCGATTCACACGATTACCAGCGACCTCCGCGCTTCCCCGTGCCCCGTCGTTCGGCAGCGCCCTGAGTTGCAGAGTGAATTTTACTACAGTATGAAATGCGGGACATTTTGAAGATTTTGGAATTTCTTTCGGGACGCGAGCCCTCATTGCGGGACAGTCCCGCGAGTCGCGGGACGGGTGGTCACCCTATTTTACGCGCCTGAGGGAAAAATAACAAAAAAAACAGACGTGTACAGCTCAGAACACATCTGTTCGGGCGCCGCGGCCCGCGCCGGAGAGCCTCAAAGCTTCATGTCTGGGAATGACCCGCAGCGCGAAAGCGAGAGGGCCCCCAGTACTGTACGTCACTGGCAGCGCGGTTTGAAGCAACGCCGCTCCATCCACGGAGCCCCAATGACAATTTAGGCCTAGCGACGAGTACGGGGGACAGCACACAGAGCGACAGCCGCGAGTACGGCACCGAACGAGTTCACTCGTTTTCCAGTCGCTAGCTTTTGGGTATACAAGCGACGAGTACGGCATAGTGCACGCACAGCGGCGGCCGCCGAGTGCGGCACCGAACGAGTTGACGGGTTTTCCAGTCGCTAGCTTTTGGGTTTACGCACTAACTCTTGCTACATATGCTGGATAACTACCACGTATACAGAATTAAAACAAAATCAGCTTACCTTCTATCTTTAGACGGCTAGCGCAACAGAGGTAGGTGCCGCTTGGCCTGCGTACTCGTTGAACGAGAACGATCCTGACGTCACGTCCACGATTTCCAGTGTTGCCGGGGCCTCGAGCGGCTAGTTCCGGTTTTGTCGGCCGCGCCCCAAACAGAACTTTGAGGCGTCGATATCCTTAAAACTACGCACGATAACGAGAAAAAAAATTACACCTTGCAATTCAGGGACGCTGGCTGCACTAAAAACAGTCATAATCCCAAAATCGAAAGTATGGACCGGAGTTGCCCTTTAATTTTAGTTTGCAAGTCGTGTGCGCTAATGGTAAAATTAAAAGTGCCCTAACGCGAAATCTTTTTATTTTAAAATTTGGACTTTTAAAGGAAAAAAAAAACAAGAAAATTCCCGGTATTTTACGTGTTCATTTAGGCAATGGTCTTTCCTCCGTTAGTATACGTTAGGTGTTTTCTTTTTTTCCTTTTTTCTTTTTCTAAAAGTGTCAATTAGCCACGTGGAGCGAAACTTTGTGATAAATTGGAATGTTTGCTATCAGTAGCTTTGAGCCATGTATCACGGTCACCTCTTGGTTTTTTTTTGTTTTTTTTTCTCACAAACTATGACCGATTTCAGTGTAACAGCATTTGGGATAGATGTACCGACGGTTGTAGTCCAAATTTCAGCAAACATTAGTTTAGTTTCGGTTCCTGCCTTTGCCTTTTTAGATAAACAAGAAAGCTCCTTTCATGCGCTACCTGTAGTGACGAGTATTGCAGCTGTTATGCTGGGATGCGCACCGGACTACGGACCAAGTCCTTCAGGGATTTATTCCCAGCAAGGCGCGTATTCTTTTTATTTGCCGTGTTGCTACCTTCTCTACACTTATGGGTAACCCTCCTCCACATGCACGAAAAATTCGAGTTACTTTTCGTTAGAATGCAATGTTGCATGCCTTGATAGCCTTATTTATCTATCAGTAAGATTACAACAGGTAGGATGCTGGTGAAAATAGGCTTTGTAGATTGCACTATACCTCCGACAGTGTCATGCCAGCCTCGTACCACGGCCGAAGTGCGAATTAAGGTTCAACGCCTAGATCGTAAATTGGACTTCAACACGACAAAAAGATTATGGTAGTAATTGTTCGCCTGACCTAGCCTTATCTGACAATCTGTGTTAAAACATTTGTGACGTTCTTCACATTGCCGTGTGCGTACTTGAGTTCCAAGCACCTGTCTCACACGCAGAGGTTTTCAATTCCTGGTGGCCACGCGCAACTTTTATTAATTTACTGGATTAAGGTTTTCTAGTAAATTCGAGAAGCCTCTCGTTTGTTCCGGGTGGAATGATCGAAGACCGGACATTCTAGTTCGAATGTTCGAGAAACCCATCTGTATGCAAAGGACGCTCCGCGTGGCTCTACAGGGTTAGTTTTTCGCTAACGCTCGATTTTGCTACTCCGCCCACATCGACGCTAGCTGACGACGCCTGTTATTTTCTTCTTTCAAAACCGTTATTTTTAATTGAACCGAAACAGAACTCTAACCGAAATCAAACGTTAGATATTTACCCGAACCGAAACAGAACCGTAATCTCATGTGGGCGGTTACCGATTCATTGGAAACCGTTCGGCGTAATAAAATGCGAGCCGCGCCTTCTTGCGGGGGCGGCGCCAAGCCAATTAAATATTCGCGACGGTGGCGTCAGCGGCTCAGTTTTGACTAAACAAACGGCAGCGACGGCATGGAGACAGCTTCAGTCAAAATGCAACCAATAAGTATATTTCGCGCCTATGTACAGCACGAAATGGCGTCGGCAGGTCGGCATGGAGACGTACGCTTGTATACTTTGTTTCACCTAACGATGGACCACAAAGGATGCTACGAGCCCCAGGAGCCAATTCATAGCTCGTAGGGCGTCACGTGTCCTTCCGGTTGGGCGGAGCGACGCGGGGAGCGTAAAGTCACGAGACGAGCTAGGCGAACTACGAATTGGTACGTGTCGCTTTAGCGTCCATCGCGGTGCGTCGTAAAGTGAAACTGAGTATTACTGACTATGCCGAGAGGCTAAAGAACTATTCGTTGTGCGCTCTCGTGTGTATGTTCTTTTCTTGCTTCTAAGCAATATTCCTCAAGGAAGGATAAAGCAAACGTACACGTGAAAATAAGAACAAAAAGTTTACGGCTGTCGGCGCTTTCGTTCCGCGGTGGCGAAATCTGGAGGCACGAAGAGGCGAAGCCGTGACGAGCGCGACACTGCAGCGCCGGTCGCCGGAACGCCAGTCGCCCAGAGCCCTGGACGCTGCTTGAATTAATTTGGTGTGTGCGTGTGTGTGTACGTGTGACTGTGTGTGTGTGCGTTTTCTAGAAACACCAAGACGCCCGTTGTATTTTTTCCCTTTTTTGTTTTAACCGTCTCTCGACGGGCCTTTGCTGTCTTTCTCCTCTTCAACTCAGCCGTCCGAGCAACTCGTTTGGGCGTCCGCGGTGTGGGTGCCGCTTCGATCTGGATGAGCATCGTACCGGCGTGTGGTCGTGTATCAGTACTGCATGATATCCCTTAAAGATCCCACGCTAGCAGTCGTACTGCACTGGATACATTTTCTCATCTACAGTGGGTAACAATGTCGCTATACTCTGGCAGTACTCCTGTTGTCTAAACAACTCCTGCTGTCTACACAACGACTAATTTGTTTTTTGTTTGTGGTTTTCGAGTATGGTGCGTGCTACCGTGACGGTGTCACTGTGCGTGCTCGCTGATTGACTTTAAACATGTGATTACTATACTTTTGTATAATTTGGAACTGTTTCCAAGCGCATGTATATCCACGTTATTTTCATTGAACGGTGTTTGCTTTAAACATTTAAGATCCCAAAATAAAGTTAAGCATGTATTTGTTTTACTGTCTTCGTTTCCGCAGCGCGGCTTCTGATGACCTACTTTTTTTAATGCAGATGACGCCGTGTTGAAGTAGCCTTTTCTTCTTAACAATGGGAGCTTTGGACTTTCTTTTTTAACCGGTTTAAACTGGCTCGCGCTCGATGGAAGCGGTAACCGGACCGTTATTTCAAAAGGATCACTGAACCAGAACCGAATCACTACAAAACTCAAGGCTACTCATCCCGAACAGAGCCGGAATAATGACCGCTTCGATTCGCTGCTTTAAACCCACGCTACACTTACGTTTTAAGGCAGGTTCCATAATATGCTGCTATATTCCGCTATGCTGCCGCTGTGTACCGAATGCACTTTGTCAGGTGTTTTCTATTCTTGCCGCAGTGCGTGGAGATTTAGGGCAGGTAACCGCGGCGTCGCTTCTAACAGCGCACTAGCGGTGCTGTTGTGCAAGTATTCGAAGCAGAGAGCAAGGTAGCTCCTTCTTGCGCCACGCACGAACTAGACATTTTCAAGGTCTTATTTAACAAACAACACGGTAACCACGTATATGTTGTGGGTGTACGGCCTGTTGGCAAGAAAATGGGTGGTTTTAATGTTTGGCGCGTGCTGTGACTGGCGAGCCTTTTACGCTTGATCGCACGATCAACGTCTGTAGTGATACCAAGTGCCACGAAGCACTTTGTGCAACAACCCTTCGGCTTAGTAAAGTGAATGTTTTGAGGAAGCTTTCCATATTTTTGCAGTCGTCTCCGCGTTTTATAACATCCGCAGCGTTAAGCTGCCTTTTCCAGTAACACAATGTGGCTGTCAATTGCCTTATTTTTAACGTTTAGAAATTAAAAGAATGTAGAGGTGGAATTCAGCCATTCCAGGAATGGGAATTGGCCCAGTGTCCCCATTCCGAGGAGTTGAAAGGCATTGAATTGTTGGAAGCTCTCATTCCCCGGAATGGAATTGGAATGGAATGGGAGCGCCCACTTTGCAACATTGGTTCAGACATGGCGTCCTCTGACTGTTTACTGTACACCGTCGAGACCGCGACGGAGCAGGGGTGGGAAAGATGGGAGGAGGCTTCCTGGTTGCCCCGAACAAACGTCTTGTGTCATTTAGGCGCTTTGACTTAAAAAAAAAAAAAGGTGCCCTGATTTGATTTCGGTCGAAATCCAATGCAACCCCAAGAAACGGGTTGTTTTTGGCGTTTTCTACTTTTCGTCTCAAGTAAGCCCAGATGTATTTAATGGCTACCTTAGCAACATAGCGGAAACAGTTAACAATTCGAGCTTCTATAATTGTTTAATCCTAGGGGACTTTAATGCCCACATGAATTAACTGGGAAAGTGGTGATATTTTAGGGAACAACGTTTACGTCGCAAACAAGAGCGCTCTTCTTGCTGAGTTTGCTGCTTTATAGGTTTAAGACATCACAATTATACCTATAATCATAAAGGTGATGTTCTCGATTTGTGCCTCTCAGACGGATGATGCAAGTGTGACTCAGTGTAAGGTATCAGTTGTACCCATAGTTAAGCATATAATCCCGCACTAGAAGAAGCTTTCCCGATTTCTCCTGCCTTCAACAGCACCAACTCTAATGATTTTATTTCGCACAGGGCTTACAACTTCGCTGCCGGGAGACTATGCTTGTTTATATTGCCATTTTTTGAAAGTTGACTGCAAGGCAATTTTACGATGCCACGACTTTAATGCTCAGGTCGCCGAATTCGATTCGAACCAGTATTTGCACAGCTCCCAAGTTTGTAGCCAAAGTCCTTTTTATATCGTAGTGATTTTACACTCTAAAAAAAAAAAAAGCCCATGTGTGTACTTTCCCGCACAACACTCGGAGAGCCAATCACCGCAACTGACGAGAGGCAGCTCAGCGAATGGCGATGCCGAAACATATGTTTAGACCAAAAAACGAAGTCTGAGTTGTGACATTAAGCAATGCAAAAGCGTCACGTTAGTGAACAAAATGTAAGGGCGCAAACGAGCTGGTGTACATTGCACATGGTTGAAAAAACCCGAGACTGCGGGTAAACGACACAACACTAAAAAGTCTCTAACTCTAACTCTAAGAGACTTTTTAGTGTTGTGTCGTTTACCCGCAGTCTCGGGGTTTTTTCAACCATGTGCGTCACGTTAGCATTGCTTAATGTCACAACTCAGACTGCGTTTTTTTGGTTTAAACATATGTTTCGGCATCGTCATTCGCTGAGCTGCCTCCGTAAGTTGCGGTGATCGGCTCTCCGAGTGTTGTGCGGGAAAGAAGACGCACTTTTTTTTCTTTTTTTTTTAGATCGATGTTATTTTACACACACCTTGTTTTTGAATGCGAACCCTTAGTTTAATACTGAATTATCCTTAACAGCATCGCTAAGTAATCACCTTAGATAAAGAACGTATCATTTGAGATGTGCAATGTAATAATTTTCCAGGAAAATCATGCATTGCACCAGTGGAATGAGTGAGGACATACCGACTACGATCATTTTTAAACTGTTTTACGTATAGACGACTCCAGGAAGGACGTTCAAGCAGCTGCCAGAATTGTGCTCACGAAGGATGTACTTGCGATTGCAAGCTTGCCCAAGATACACTTGCGTGCGTGCTGCATTCAACATAAAAGGAAATGAATTGCATCAATCGTTATTGATTGACTCCGTGTTGCAGAGATGTGGCAGGGAAAATTTTCATTTTATCTTCGATATGTTCCTCCTGCCTGAAACTCGGAAGGCACTCCGCCGTCACTCCAGAGCTAATAGAGAGTTTTAGCAAACTGTTACGATAAGCCGGATACGATAACCAGTGTTGGAAAGTACTTTAAGTACATTGTACTTAAAGCACTATTTCAAGTAGGTTTAGAAAATTAGTACTTTACTTGAAGTGCATTGTCTGCGTATGAACCTGTACATTACTTAAAGTATTTTTTTCTGGTACTTCCCCAGGAAAGTACAAGGTACAAGTCCCGACTTCAAAATACATTCATTAAATTCGGTCTGGTTAAATTTGCGCCACAAAATGATGCTTTATGAAACAATAAATGCCTTATAAGTTTATGTTAAATAACCCCCCCCCCCCCAAAAAAAAAAAAAAAGAAAAAGAAAAGAAAATGAAGCGCTGGCGGTCCGATCTAGATGCCAAAATGTGAGCAGTAGACATTATATTATTCAAAGGTTATGAGGGATTTTCTGAAAATTTTTAATCGAATTTGTCCACCTTTTGTGAAACACCCTGTATATATATATATATACAGGGTGTTTCACGAAAGGTGGACAAATTCGATAATGCGAAAACTATGCGTCGCAACAAAAAAAGGCTTGTGTCTTTCTGGTCCTGGGCCAGGGCCCTTTTTCGTAAAATTATTAAAGTCCGAGATAATTAGATTGTTAATTATTTTTCAGTAATTAACTTTTTTAGTATTATGTTTAAGGACATAGTTTCAATTAGAAAATTGCTCAGCGTCATCGAAAACCACTAAATCAACAAACTGCGGAGCGATAGAAGGCACGCGCAGCATTTTACGGCTTTCTGAAAAACCGTACAAATTCGACGGGTTTTTAAGTTTCGGTTTGTTATCGGAGCGCATCTCAGCCCCGCGGCACCGCGCCCCGTGGAGAGATAGTGCAACCAGCCTCTGCTGCGTCGCGCGATGACAGCGCAGCAGAGGTTGGATGCACTATCTCTCCATGGGGCGCGCTGCCGCCGGGGCTGAGATGCGCTCCGATAACAAACCGAAACTTAAAACCCGTCGAATTCGTACGGTTTTTCAGAAAGCCGTAAAATGCTTCGCGTGCCTTCTATCGTTTTGCAATTTGTTGATTTAGTGTTTTTTGATGATGATGAGCAATTTTCTAATTGAAACCATGCCCTTAAACCCAATATTAAAAAAGTTAATTACGCAAAAATAATTAACAATATAATTATTGCGACATGTCGCAATATGAATTTGTCCACTTTCGTGAAACACCCTTATATATATATATATATATATATATATATATATATATATATATATATATATATATATATATATATATATATATATATATATATATATATATATAGGTGTTTCACGAAAGGTGGACAAATCGATATTACGAAAACTATGCGTCGCACCAAAAAAAGGCTTGTGTCGTTTTGGACCTGGGCCAGAGGCCTATTTAAGAAAATTATTAAGGTCCGAGATAATTATATTGTTAATTATTTTTGCGTATATATATATATATATATATATATATATATATATATATATATATATATATATATACACATGTATATGTAGGGGAACGAAATGGCATCAAGAAAGTTCGTGTTAAAAGTTATTTGTATTTTACTTTGAAGGTACATCATCTTTACAGTATTTTACTTCTAGTACATTGCTCCCGGTGTACTTACTACATTGCTTGAAATACACAACCTCTCATTTACTCTGTAATTTACTTCATGTACCTTTCTAGATGTACTTCACCCAGCACATGGCGACACCCAAATTCCGGTGCGAACACTGAATCTCTGTAGACCGTACCAGGTTCAGAAACCAGCTTTAGCAAACCGTGGTCCGATTACGATACACCGTGATAAATCACATGATGCTGAGTGATGAGGGCATGAAGCGCACTGAAGCGACAGTTTTTTATTGCTTAACTTGGCAGTATTTATGTCAAATGAATCCTGTATTGGCAAACGAGTCATGTAGGTATTTTGCTTATATATTTTACGATTAGATAGCGACTGGTCAGTGGTGTTTGGAGCCGTAATGTGGTGTCCCGAGGCGTTTTTATATCACTGACGTTATTGTGTATAAAGTGATAGAAAAATGAGAGGCTTGATTTGAGGTCACGCCTCTGTTAATCCGAGCAAGCGCGTGCTATTACAAGGAAGAAACTCCACGGGCCGCACGCCATACGTGCTCGCATAGATTAAAAAGCTATTATTGTATTCTTACAGGAACTCTAAGGAATAACAAACTGGAGGGTTTGCTTCGTGATGAAGAGTGTAAGGAGTCGTCCAAATCCATTGAAACCTTTTACGACCGCCGTAACATCTTCGCAAAATAAGTAAAAAAAAGCACAGCATTTTTAGCATTTTCTAAATCTTAATTTCGAGAACCTCTCTCTACAAATTATTTTTAGAGAGAGAAGTGGCCTTGACCGAGTAATTTGTTCAAACATATCTGATTGTTAGAGGTTAACGTGTTGGTAGAAACGACACCAAAACATTAAACACAAGGGCGCACACCGGAAATCGGACGACACGTCTTTTGTCCGATTTCCGGTATCTCAGTCCTCCCATCCTCTCCAGGAAACTCTAAAGAGAATCCACGTCTTCCTTGAGACTGCAGGGAGTTACCTCCGTAATCGTTTGACAGCGGTCATTCATCGGATGGTCGTTGTTGCGGTATATACGCGTGTCACCTTCAACGCCCGGAAAGAAGACGGAGAGACCTCAGGAAGGGAGAGGACGTGAAGGACCTCGGAGTGACCCCAGAGAGTTGGAGGTGACCTCCGGGACCCGAGAAACCACAAAAAACACTTCAAGTGAGCCGGTTTCGGTACTGACCTGAAGCTGCGGTGCACGCTCTCAGCAGAGACCCGAAGAAGCTACCGACACTGCTCAGTGGAACACGATACACCGGCCACGACTCTTGGCCCATTGACAGTTCGACGACAAGGGGGCATCAGCTAGTCACCAGGAGCAAAACCTAACCTATTCGCAATTCCAGCCCACCAGTTGCCTTCTCGAAGGTGGCAGGAACTATCGGCCTTATTGCTGCTGTCACCGCGTGGTTCTGATCGGCGTGTTCGTCCATCATGCAGTTTTAACGGAAAAAGCGTGTACGTTAAAATAAAAATTGTTGTGTTTGCAAATTTTAAAGATCAACATACTCATTTCTTAACGCACGCCAACATCTCCGTCACCTCTGATGTGCTACTGTCTTGACCGGTTCGTATTTGTAGCCAAATAAATTAATTTTAGCACACTGACGAACGTCAGTGAGCAGGCGCTTAGGGAATCCTGGAGAATCTGATCTGGGAACACGGTAATGGTCATTGCTATCAAAGTCCCCGATTGGGGACTTTGATAACGGTTTGCTAAAATTCCCTACTATCTCGGGCGCTGAACGTGGCGTACCGGAACTGTGGTCGCCATCACGAAGAATGTGAGACTGTTCCGAACTTTTGTGCGTTTGTAAATATTCAAGCTGTGTTAATTATTTTTATCTTTGCGTAATTAACCATTTTTTTTTGTTCCCACGATCAGGCGCTTTCCTTTCTTTACTCAGGAAACTAGCCTGAATCACAACAACAGGGTATATCGCAGCAGCTCTACAGTACTTACGTTTGATGAGGAGCAATGGACATTTGACGCGAAAGTACTTACGAAGTTCGAGACCCGCGACTGGCGAAGTTGCGAGCCTCGGCAGTGCTCTTTCGAAACGCTGGAAAGCATTTGCACACCTGACACAACATAAACACCGCAGCTGATGTGTAAACATCACATTATCAATCGAGAGAAAACACTCACCCGAGGTTCCTGCGCAAAGCACCACGCGAAACAGATTATGCCGCTGCACCTGTCCTGAGAAACGTGAAGTCCTCTGCCGTGAAGCGATTTTTATTTTCCTTAACCGTGGCGTTCCGAAGAATGCTTATGCTAAGGGCCACAAGCAGGCAAAAGTTCCCATGACCCAGGCTTGCCTCTGAATCGGCAGAACTCGTGTTTTTCTCCTCTGAGCGTGGTGTCAGAACAGTGGCAGTTGCGCTGCGTGCAAAGCAAACGTGCCGCTGGACCAAGTTCGTCGGTTGTTCGCCACATATTCGCTCCGTGGAGTTCGGCCTCTATGCCGACGTCTCTACGGAGTTGTAATATAATCCTTTGTACTTGCCACGCCCTGCTATTCTTAAGCCGTCAGTGACCATACACTCATTAGAAACCTGGATCGTCTACTCTCCCGCGAAGCACTTGGCAGAGCCAATCGCTGCAATTTACTGAGCGAGCTCGGCAAACAATAAAAGTAATAGTATGCTTAAACATAAAAAATAAACTGCCTGCACTGTCGCACTGAGCGTGATGTTTCACCGTGCTCCACAGCGCCGACCTTTGAGTGGGCAGATTCGACTGTTCACTTTTATAGTCACTGAAACCTTAAAGGAGCCCTGCAACGATATTTGCTTGGAATGTCTTTTTTTCGCTTTACACGAGCTTACTGGCACTAGTGGGACCCAATTATACTCGCACGCACCGCCACTGACCAAGAAACTCATTTGTTGCGGTGTATTATCAAGGACAAAAGTGAGCCTTTTTCTTCAATCTCTCCTCCGCAAAACTTGATAAGGTAGCTGGGGGTCGAAGTACCCCCCCCCCCCCATTGACGATATTTGAATGCGGCCTAGAGATTGGACCCTAGCATTGCGTGAGCACTCGATCTGGGCTCGTGATAAGCAGTAGATCGACAAGCGTTCGGGTAGTGGCCCGTGTCCAATCGGGGCTATGACGACAATAGCCAAACACTAACAATGTCTGTAACTCGGCGCGTTTCCTGCGCCTTGCCAACCCCGACGAGTGGCTAGGATCAACATTGGCGGCATGTAATCGGCTCCAGATGACGTGGCCGCTTGTTCTGGCCGCGAGTTGAGGGAGAGAACGCAGCTCGTTTTTATTTTTTCTGCGACTTCTATTGCGTGTGGTGCAAAATGAACGCGTGTGTCATAGGTCATTAGAGTCAGGGATTCGTTCTAAGCGGTATTTGCGCAAAGTACAAAAATCGCTCCATCGCCCCTTTAAGAAACGCAGGTGTGCCGAGCCCCGGACATGTTATGATCGTTCCTTATATAGGCCAATAAAATTTTGACATTATCCGATGAGAACACAGAATAACGAATCACTTAGCAAAAAGCGTGACGATAGTGAGCCTCGCCCTGTGTTTATTAAGCTCTCGGTGACAGTAACCATCGGTATTGACAGTAGAAGGAAAGCTATAATAAAACGTACCGTCGTTGCATCATGATGTGCTGTGTATGTTTTGTTTTTACGAGAAAAAAAAGTAAGCAGGAAGAAACGGTCGAAGCGTTTTCCAGCGTTCAGTTTAATTGTTAACGATTTGTGCGTATTTGTCAATCGTGGCTAACGCGATTAACCACAAAGTGCAGATTCTTTGATTGGCTGAAGTAAAGTGTATGTCAATCTGCGACACGTCACTAACAAAGGAGGGTATTATATACATAATGCGTACCTAAACTGTCGCGCTGAATGAAGACTGACATTGTACGAGGAGGCAAGCCGAAGTTGTAGCGAGCAGCTCGCCGTCGAGGCTGGTTTGTTGCCGCCCTACGACAGAGTGGGAATGCGTTACAAGTACTCAGGATAAACGGCGGTGGATTCCCTTCGCGATGGAATGACGGTGGATTCTCTTCGCACCGGAACAGCGATGGATTCTCTTCGTATCGGAACCGCAGGTGCGGGCACGGGTGTTGCTCTGAAACAAAACCCAGGCAACTGCGTAAGGAAGCAGCGGCTAAAAGGAATCAGTATGCTTAATAAAACCTGAAAAAACATGGGGGGGTCAAGGGAAGGGGGAGATCACAAAAGTAGAGAGGAGAAAACATTTCACGTAGTATTTTTAACACAAAAACGGGTATTTAGTGCCCCTAAATCTCTAATATGGATTGCGTAAAAAAGCGTGCTTGCGATTTCTGTACGATGAATACCTACACGAGATTTGGTTTTCAAAACATAGCGAAGTAGAACTATTTTACCATGTTCCGAATTTCATGCAAATTTCGGCTGGTTTTTTGCACTTTTAAGGCTTATCTAGTACGGTGCATGACGATTTTTCCGAAAGTGAACTAAGCCCGAGGACACGTGGCCTATTTCATAGGCTAGAAGTCTATTACGCGATTAGCCATATTGTGTCGATTGATCTACTGATTTACACTCTACGGTGCTTCGCCAAGCGCAAGTCTGAGGAAAAAAATTTGCTATTCATTTCCTCAACACAAAGTGCGGTTTGAGTATTTAAGCACGCTGAAAATTCAAAGGTGCAAAGGTATGGACACCGTGCGAGCCGTGTAAATGTTGACGAGTATTCGAGTTCCGAATCAGCGAAAATGAACGTCTATATACGTACTAATCGAGGCGGTCGAACCCGGCTCATTAGCCTGGATACTTTTAGCCATTTGCGAGTCATTTCCTTCGCGGCTTGGGCTATCAATCCTCGTGTAGGCATCGCTAAAATAGGCCGAAGGAAAAACCGCGGGAATTTTTTAGATTTCCGGAAACCAAAGATAGCCATACTATTGTGTTATCCGTGCAATCGTTTGCGTGAGTATCCTGCTCAGATTTCCCGGTTGCAACCTTTCGAAAAACACAATCGTATAAGTTTCCTTTTTTTTTTTTTTTTCGTGCTTGAAAAATGAAAAGGATGGTGCATGTACGGAGGCAGATATACCAAAAACTAAGTTGTCTTACGCGTTGGTAGCGAGTTTGCTTTTCCGTGGCTGGTCTAGTATGAAGAGGCGCGGTTTTTGGTTATGTTAAACGTGTTTTCTTCCCTTTCAAAGTAGAGGCATTCAAACGTATCGCTCGTCTGCATATTTTTATGCGAGGTTACAGTGAGCGCCGTGTACCAGGGGACCGACTGTTTTGCTCTTGCCACGCATGAAAGCAGATATTTCAGTGTTGTTATTACACGTTTTCGGTGTGGCGTCCAGGGTATATATATATATATATATTCCATATATTTGTGCGTAGGACGTGCCTAGGCTCGCTGAAGCAGAACGGATACAGGGTGTGACTGGTTGCACTAGGCTCACCACAAACAGTATATATATATATATATATATATATATATATATATATATATATATATATATATATATATATATATATATATATATATATATATATATATATATATATATATATATATATATATATATATATATATATATATATATATATAAATGCAAATTGCCACGCATGTGGGTGGTCACTAGTACCATTTGCGTAATTTGAGAATTTCCTGAAATACGTGCCATACTGGCTCATCTGCATACAAATAAAATAGTTAATTTTTACTATTTTGCATGCACTAACAAGAAAAGAAGAAACCACCTGTTGGTTCAAGGCTGTATCAAAACGTAAGATTTTAGCAGGACTGTGGTAGACTTTCTGTGTCAAGTTTCTTAAAACATTTAAGAGCAAACAAGGGATCACTTGATAACAGGGCAAGAATAGTAGGCCACAGTGCACGTAAAGATTCACGTGCTTGAGAACGACGGCAGTATTTACAAGCGCCACTGCGCTACACCTCATCGTAGTTGCATGCAAGATCGCTCGACACCGCCTAACCAACTCTTGCCGAATGTCAAACGGGACCTTCGATTATTAGAATAGATCCTAAGTAACTACTTCGAGGACATAACATTGGGATAAACCGCAAAAATGTGCAACGTATTGTACATGTTAAAGGATAGGAGACTTGGAAAATGCGATACGAGAGGTCGAACAGGATTACGCTTTTCGATTCAAAGCCTGGTGTGTGCGCATAACGGATACATTAAGAATAAGCGATGACTCGCTACAAGTGGCTGCTGCGGAGGCTGACGTCGCTTCGAGTTTAGCCATCCGCTCTTCTTTTGGTTTATAGTTTCGGTGTCTGCCTCCTCACGGCAGAGCAGAATTTAGTTGGCTAAATTCAAAAAAACTGCTATGGAATATTCTGACTACGGTCAACACATCTCTGATTAGTACGTGCCAACTAAGGTGAATACTTCAAAACTTAATTCATGCATTTTGGATAACTAATTAGCTAATTATTACATTACCTCGTAGCCTAACGTCCGCCGCAATCGATAACATTATTAAAAAAAATAATAAACATCCGTTAATCCTTGCACATAGCATGAAAAAATACACAAAAGTAACCTCGCATACCTGTTTTTTTAATGTGTTGCGCAGGGAGCCGAACGCTGCATTTTAGAATGAAAACATAACCAATCCCGAGACCTTGAAATATTTCGAACACGACACTGCAATCTGGGCTGCCATTACGAGCCTGGCTTTCTACACACTTGTTGACTTAATGCGGCGAGCAAATGTTTTAGCGTAAAATCGTCTGTTCCGTCCCCTGATCATATAGGCAAACCTAAATGCGAGAATGCATGGTGTCTCGGAGTAACGGGCGACAGCATTCGGGCGCTCGGAGTCACTGACGACCTGCTGAGTATGTGAGTCGTCAACGTCGGTTGTGTCGCACGCAGTCGGTTCAACAGAGTATACACATTGTATGATGCATACCTCGATGACTTGAACCTTGCTATGCGGGTCTCGACCAAGATTCCGGCAGTGACGTCGTCCCCGACGTCTCCACGGTCCCCTCGGGCCGCTGCTTGAGCAAGTAGCGGGTGGCCTGGACCAGATGGAGTGCCGACGCCGCCAAGGCGAGGCTCTGAACGACAGAAGGAGATTTTCAAAAGCGAAAACAGTTCACAAACCGGTGGTATACTTTATACTATACTCCGTTCCACTTTAAGACCGAACCCAGCCGACGCCATGAGCCAGTCGAGTCAATCGAGCGGCGGTAAAAGCGCAACGTCACGGCGCTTATCGTCTCTGTCCGTTGGCAATGACCGGCTAAACCAATGACGCAAATGCATGCGCCGAGATCCCCCGCTTTTTAAGGCGAAAGCCTTATATGTCTCATGGTTCAGTGGACTTTCAGAAAACAGAAAACACGTCGGCGACACGAGAGAGGTACCAATGAAACGGCGTCAATAGTGCGTCGTCAGAGAGCGCGCTGATTTCGGAGGTTCGCCATCACGTTTACTTGACCACTCAGGCGAATCGGAGACAATGAAATTAAGAAGGATGACAAAGCGAATTAAGAGGAATCAAAGTGAATTATGTAAATCATGTGTGTCTGTCTTTAATGCATCGGCGCTTGGGCTTTCACCTTAAGGTCGTCTTAGGGATAACGACACGCAAAACAGCATTGAATCTATAACACAATATAACGTTGAATTGACTGGTCGTTCTCTCGCTAATGTATTTAACGACTTTTTTGTAAATCTAGGGGGGACTCTAATACAACTAATGCTTGCAGTTGTATGAACCGAAGAATTCTGGAAACTTTCTATTTTAATCGAGTCACTGAAGATGAAGTGGTGTCAGTGTTTCGTTACGTAAACGTTAGTCACAGTTGCGACGCCGATGGTATACACATACGCCCAGTACTATACGTTTCGGACATTATCGGCCGTTACCTGGCGTACATTTTTAATCTCTGTTTAGAAACGGCCATATTCCCCCAAAAGATGCAGATAGCCAAGGTGATAGTGCTTTATAAGAAAGGCGATAGAAATGGCATAAACAAATACAGACCTGTGTCACTTCTCCCAGTATTTTCAAAAGGCTTAGAAAAGATTATACATAATCGTTTTATCGTGTTTTTGGAAAAGCATAACGTCATTACAGAATCTCAGTTCGGATTTAGAAAGAAACGTTCTACGGAACTAGCTTTGCTTGACCAAAAAGAATTTATACTGCGCAACTTTGAAGATAAGCATATAGTACTGGGCATATTCATCGATTTTACAAAAGCGTTTAACTACATTAACCACGAGTTGCTCATTCAAAAATTAGAGTTTTGTGGTATTAGGGGACATGCAGCGCTTCTCATTAAGTCGTATTTAGAAAAACGGCGTCAGTATGTTAGTATTCAAGGTCACTTTTCTGATATCAAGCCATTTAAGTCTGGGGTACCACAAGGAAGCATGCTTGGGCCATTGCTCTTCAATATATATATTAATGACATCGTTAACATTGCGCAGCAAGTGACGTTTATCATTTACGCGGATGACACCAACCTCTTTTTTTCAGGTAAGAATTATAATGAAATTTCGCACGTAGCTAATGACACCATAAAAGCTCCAGACACATGGGCTAAATCAAATAATCTCATAATTAATAAGAAGAAAACTAAGGCGACCTTATTTTGTCCCAAAAATAAGAACCCTGAACTTACGAGTGATATTTTTCTAGACTCTTCGCCTATCGAAGTGGTAAGCACGTTTAAGACTTTGGGGGTTTTTCTCTAGGCACTTGTCATGGACTGAACATGTTGACTATATTATATCTAAGCTCTCTCTCGTATCACTGGTATGCTGCATAGACATCGTCATGTTCTTCCAAAAGGAGTTAAGTTGCTTTTGTATAACTCACTGTTTTTATCATCATCTGAATTACTGCCATTTAGTTTGGGGGATGACAACAAAAAGCAATCTGCAGAAACTATTTCTATTGCAGAAAAGAGTGTTACGAATTGTCTGTAACGTGCCTTATGATTCTCACACTGACCGACTTTTTAGAGAGCTGCGTGTAGTGAAGATATTTGATCACAATGCTTTTAGACTTAGCATAAAGTATAAACAGGAATGTCGCGAGATAAACAGTTTTTTATTGCCATTATCATCACTCGGATGTTTGGGCAGTAGAAACAACACGAACAGATTATGGCCTCCAAATGATTAAAATAACCTTGCCAACATTACTGAACACACTTACGGGCTCTAATTTTGATGTCGAATCTTCCAATATGTGTGCGCTTAAGGACTGTTTTCTTTCAAATTAAACAATCCTTACTGCTGTTGATTAGCTAGCAGATTATTGCTTTTGTTTTTGTTTTGTTAATTTTTTTGTTGTTGTTCAGTATATTGTATTAATAAATTCGTGTGTATGACTTTCCCAATGCTGTGTACCTGTGGGGGGCTGAGGACCAGTCAAGCTGCTTGCACATCTTTTTTCCTCAGCTCCCACCATACTTGTATGGTAAAATAAAGTCATTATCATAAGAGAACCCGTGTTGACAGTTGGTTTTTCTTTTCTTGGGCTTCTTTCCATCGCTTATCACCCGGGCGAAAAATGCTGAGTCACTGAGATGTAGCGCATGCGCAGCGCCTGACCTACCGCACAGCAGAGCAACAGCGCATGCTCAGAAGGTGTTCTACAGCCCAGCAGACAAAGATGGCAGCGCGCAGGTGATTTTTGCAAGGATCTATAGTAAACGCGTAGGCTTTCATTTTCCTTATGTCTCTCTTCGAGTTGAAGGTCTTTCCCTTAAAATGCATAAAACGAATGAGAGTATCACTTTATAAGCTAAACTCTGAGACGCGGACAAATAACATAACGGAGAAGACGACAAAACACCTACGTGTCTCGGAGTTTATAGTTTCTGGTGTTTCCTAACCAGCTCGCCTGCATACCTTTGCTTCTTGAGATGAACACTTCAGTAGTTGATGCGTCAACGACGTTTATCGAACTCTGGCTGTCTGCCTGTATTTGATGGTTTTCAGCTAGTACGTATGTGTACCAACAACTGCACTTTTACTGCTCTGAAACTCGTGATAAACGCAATATTTGCCTAAAGAGGAAAAGCGGGACGTGGAGAATGACGCATCTATTTTCGAGTGAAGCCGGTTTTGCGAGGAAATTATCTTATTACTAAAAAGTGTGGAACATTGTTTCAACTACGTATTTCCTCCAAACTATTCCGTTCTTAATAAAAAAAAACAAAAAAACATCTTTGCTTTGCTGGACAGAACAATCAGATTCATTGAGGAAAATGCTCCCCCCAAACCCGCCACCTAAAAAGACAAAAAAAAGAACAAAAAACAACCTCAGTCGCCGTACACGCGAACTTTGAATGACGACAGATAGTTTGGTGGCGTACAAAACTATTCCGACCGTTTCGCTGACAGAACTATGCTACTCATCTGAATCGCTAGTTGTCGTTATCATTACCACCTGTCCTTTGTGTATTGCTTCCTCGGAATTTATAACACAAAGGTAAGTGAACATATGGCGGTCGAGTAAACACGCGCTTTTGATGCTCTACTCTGCGGTGGGCACACGCATTACGCACGTGAACGGTCGTTTCCTCTCCCCAGGCAGACGATTACCACCGACATCGAGGCGCATACAGTGAAAAAAGTTGGATCAGTCATTAGAGTACGTCGCGAAATCGAGTGTTGGCACGTCCAGGAAATAACAGCAATTTGTGAGCGTAGGTAGACGTGTACCATTCGTGGAAGAGCCTGTGGGTAAAATTTTAATTTTTCTCCGAGTAACGAGGTCCCATTCGTTTTTACCTAGAATCATTACTCATAGACGTTAGTGCACAGTGTACGCCCAGTGCGCCCGAGGAAACATAAGTTCTGCTTAATGTTTGGTGTACGTGAATTGTGTCATTGTACTACCCTCAGAGATTGTAAAGAACATTTCCAAAATTGTTTTCTTGGAGTGTCGACACTCCTAATTAAATGTTTAAATAACAACTCCGGTCAATTTCTTTTCTTTTATTTGGGATTCCGACTGTTTTCAGCTAAGGCAGTGTCCCTGAATCACTAGAAAACAGAAAGTATAAAACATAGAGAGGACGAAACACAGACGAGTACATTCTTTGTACTCGTCTGTGTTTCGTCCTCTCTATGTTTTATACTTTCTGTTTTCTAGTACATCTTACCAACACGCTCGTTAAGAATATAATCCCTGAATCACAATGAAAAAAAAATTTTTTTCTCGATATTGTGTGTAGAGAGAGTTTTATAAATAGCACGGCTCAAACTTTGGTTTCGGGCGTCTACGGCAAAACCGAAACTATCTGCTAGAGGGTTGGCAACACTTATGATCAGCCGTACGGCAGCGACGTGACGTCATCGTGGTGCTGTGGTAGGTGGTACAACCAATGAACCGCAGCTCCACCGCGACGTGACATCACAAGGGTTCTGCGCCAGTGTTCCTTGACTAAAAACTCACCCGCTTTCCACCCGCTTAAAGAGCAGCTGGTCGCATTTTTTTAAAAATCGGTCTTAGTGCAGTACGCGGTTTGACTATGACGTAATATTTCGGCTGTGATCCTATTTCGTGCCACTAAAGCGATACAGTGTTTTTTTTTTTTTGTTTTCGACCGGAGTTGCACCGTTTAAGAAAAGTTATGTATTTTACGAAATATTTGTCGCGTCATCGCGTAGAAGGTGGTAGATTCCTTGATGACATAGCGTGCTATCAGAACTTTTTTTTCTTTCTTGATCTCACATTATTAGGATGTGTAGTGCCGGCGATTTAGGTGGCCTTTTTGTCCCGGATCTTCACAGGTGACGAAACATGTGCTCATCATTCCTTTTGAGCCTGGGGCGAAGAGGCAGACAAAAGAGTGGCATTATCCGCGATCACAAAGAACATACGCGTTCAAGATGATTCCTTCCGCAGGAAAGGTCACGGAAAGGTCATTTGGGGACATTCATCGAGGGATATTTGTGAATGTGATAACCGGGATGAAACCGTCAATTCAGACGCCTGCATTACGAGCATCCAAGAGCTTAAGTCGTGTCACCGACGTGTGCGGCCCAACTGCAATCTGGGAGACATTTTGATCAGCACAACAATGCCTGTCCTCACGCAAGTCTCAAATTTGGCGATTGCCTCAATGGCCAAATTTGATTGGACTGTACTCCTCCGTCAAACTTGATGCCGTCAGATTCTCATCTTTTTGGTTCACTGAAAGATGCACTGCACATAACGCAGCTTGAAAACGCCAGAGCGTGTTTAGTGGAATGAGGACATGACTACGTGAGGAGGAGACCAGCTGGTATACATCTGGTAAACAGGGAAGGCATATACGCCCTTGTTTCGTGCTGGCGTAATAGCATACAAGTGGGCGACGACTCTGTCGAACAATAAATTATATAAACAGGAAAAAGGCAGGGATACACTGTGTGAGTTTCATGCACTTTGAATAAACCGTTTTGGGGAAGAAAAAAATCGCGTGACTTAACTTTCTGAACAACTTTCGTATCAGAAGGCAAAGTTGAATACAAACTTGTTGTTTACTAAAAACAAAATTAATTCTAATAATTTCAGAGCACCTGGGAATGACTATGGTGGCGTCTTCAGCGCAAGGACAAAACAGTTGTAGGGTCTACAACACTCTTACCACATTAGTGTATCTAAATCAGTAACTTGTTTATTCTATCTCTGTCCCCCCTTGTCGTCGTCTTCATTTTTCGCTAGAGTCCCAAAGTTTTTGGTTTGCTTTTTTAGAAGTACGGAGCTCATTACAAAATCTCAGTTTGAATTACAAAAACACCGCTCTACAGAACTTGCCTTACTTAAAAAGAAGGAGTTTATTTGACATAATCTAGAACTTAAAAAATACTGTTGGGAGTTTATATTCATTTTACCAAAGCTTTTGACTATTTAAATTACAAACTGTTATTACGAAAGCTTAAATATTATGGTGTTCGTGATCAAGCCTTACTTCTACTAAAATCATATCTTGAAAATCGGAAACGATATGTATGTTGTAATACTCTTTTATTTAGTAAAAAAACAGTATTCTCCGGTATACCACAAGGAAGTGTTTTAGGACCTTTTCTTTTTAATGTGCTTTTAACCGATATCGTAAATGTTAACCATAACACTAAATTGATAATATATGTGGATGATTCAACACTCCTGTATGCTGCTGATGATGGAGAGGAATTGGTGTCGAAAGTTAATTTAGTGTTTGATCAAATATCATTATGGACTGAGATGAACGCTTTAAAAATAAATACAAGCAGAACTAAGGCCATTATATTCAGACCTAAACATAAAATTGGCCCTTACTTACATATTATCATTTTAAGCTCGATTAAAATTGAATTGGTCCAAAATTTCAGGACAGTTTGTGTTTTTTTATAATGTCCTGGGACTATCATGTAGCATATTTAAATAAAAACAAAATGCCAAAGTCAGTAGGAATGATACGTCGGTTTCGCTATACACTTCGAAATTCGGTTAAAACATTGTTATAGAAATCGTTATTTAATCCCATTTAAACTACTGTTCCTTGGTTTGGGGTACTACCATGGCGACAAACTTAGAGAAATGCACCGGATGAAAAAATAAATAAATAATGATACGTGTAATTGCAAATGCACCTTATCTTTTACATAAAGAAAACTTTTAAAAGTTTATAGCATTCTCAGTATTTATAACCTCTACAATTATAGGCTATGGACAAGACTTAAAACAGAACTTCAGTATGACACTTCATTATTGATGGAATTGTCCAGCTTACAACCGCACATCGTAACAAATGAAATTCATAACCCTGATTACTGGTATGTACCGACATGGTTATTAAACACAGAAGGAGAAATGTTGGCCTACCGAATCGCAAGGCTTCTAAACTTGTATTCTCTGGGTGTCTTTATTGACAAGTCAAATTTCAAGGAATTATGTTCCATTATCAAATGAAAGCTTTTTCCAGAAAAACGGGAAGGAGTCCCACACAAAAAGCTGTTAGAAGCAGCTTCACTGGGTCTGGGACCCTTGTTACATTGGCAGCAGCTTTGGTAGAATACACTCTGCTTGTATAAACATATAATGTAATAAAAAAAAAGATAATACGATACGCTGAGTTAGGAAGCAACGAGGATATAAGATCGCAAGCCTTGTTTGCTGATCGTAAATATGTCGAGGTTGTTTGCGATCCTCGTCGCCAAACCTGTGGAGGCGGCCTACGCAGCGACCATCCGAGTCGGAGTTACATTGCAAACTGTATTAATAGACCTATTGCAGTATTACCCAAGCATCAAGGAGAATGCAGGGATTGGTGTTCCACGCGCCACTCGCGCACGCCTTCCCCGTATAAAATATTCGAAGTAAATAACTAAAATAAAGCGTTGACGAACGCGCGTGCGAGATGCCATTTGTTTTAGGTATTTGCTTCAGAAACGTTGCTACTGCTGACGCCGGCACGTGCGGCGCGTGGAACACCAATCCCTGCATTTCCTCTGATGCTTGGTAATAAAGCAAATGGTCTATAGACCATTTGCAGTCTTACCCAAGCATCAAGGAGAATGCAGGGATTGGTGTTCCACGCGCCACACGCGCACGCCTTCCCCGTATAAAAGATTCGAAGTAAATAACCAAAAGAAAGCGTTGACGAACGCGCGTGCAAGATGCCATTTGTTTTAGGTTTTTGCTTTGGAAAAGTTACTACTGCTGAGGCCAGCACGTGCGGCGCGTGGAACACCAATCCCTGCATTCTCCTTGATGCTTGGGTAAGACAGCAATAGGTCTATTGTCCAAGCAGAAAAAAGAAAAAAGAGAAGAAACAAAAACCAGCAAAGAGCAGAGCGCGCGCTACAGAACGCGCAGCAGAGCGCAGCGGAGCGCGCGCTCTTGGCGCGTGCCGTTCGGCAGTGTCGCAGGTGTTCAGGGGACGCTGCCACAGATGGCCAGCAAAGAAGGAACAAACGAAGGAGGGAAGAAGTTAGATCGAAACCGAACTGAACATAACAGCGAGGCATTTATTTAAAACGAGTGGTACATTGTAATGTAAGGATGGTAAATTGTAGTTTGTACGGGAATGAGGGAGGACCCATGCCTCTCAGCGGGGTATGCTGATATCACTCTCGTACTTTGCAAGTTCAGAAACAGTGTATAGGAAGTCTATGAAAGATGTAGATGAGAAACGAATAGAACAAAGTAAACGATATTCATACATGCCCTAAAAGAAATTATTTGATATTTTGAAAATAAGGGCTCTATATGGTCTAAATAAGAAACGTTGGCAATATGTCGTATTATTTTTTTTAAAGTATGTTTTTAAGATTGGATTCTGTTATAGTAGTCCATTCGTGACAGTAATTTAATTGGGATTGAAACAATGCCTTATAGATTTTAAGTTAAATGTTGAGGGGTAAAACATTGTGGCCCCTAGAGACAGTACCAATTACCCGAGAGAGTTTAGTTATCAAATAATTCACATGACAATCCCAAGTCATATACTCTGAAGCAAAAAAATACACCCAACGTTTTATGTTCTTGGACTAGTTCGATTGATGATGTACCCAGTGAAAGAGCATGATTTATAAAAATTGGTTTAGTTTTTGACCTGAACAAGATTGCTTTCGTCTTCATTGCATTTATCTTAAAACTATTATTATCAGACCACTATGCAATTTTGTTGGAATATAATTGGCTTTGCATAAGAGTGTGTCAGCATTGGTCGCAGAGAGAAACATACCCGTATCATCCGCATATGTAACGAACTGCACTTGGTTGTCGATACTAACTAGATCATTTATGTAGGCCCCGCCGCTTGATCATGTAGGCATCGAATAAAAAGGGACCAAGTATACTTTCCTGTGGTCCACCACAAAGTACATTTTGGAAAGAAGATAAAGCTCTTTCAAGAACTGCAAACTGTTTTCTATCTGTTAAGCATGACTGCAGTAAAGCGAGTGGTATGCCCCGGACCCCATTTCGACTGAGCTTCATATGTAGTATTGCATGGTTTAAAACATCGAACGCTTTACTGAAATCAATAACACCCCTAATGTAATCAACATATGTTTTCTAGTGTTTTGAAGCACAATTTCTTTTTGCGATAACAAGGTGGCTTTTGTAGATTTACACTTGCCAAAGCCGAATTGAGGGTCTGTTAATATAGAGTGTTTACAGCAAAACGGGTGGTCATGGGCGTGTACGAATAATTTGTTCAAGTGCCTTAGAAAAGACTGGTAACAACGATATTGGTCTGTAATTATTTATAGCATTCTTATCGCCTCCTTTATGTATACGGTGTGCAAGTTCGTATGTTCCTTGCGCACCTCGTGCTTTTGTTTATGTCCCAAACGCGCCCAGGTGATTTTGTTTCCCCCTGACCTCAACCATGACGGTGCGCGCTTGGCTGCCTTGTCATCGCGCGTTCCCGGCGCCTTCTCTAGGTTGCCCTTTGGTTGGCGAGCTCCTCCTTGCTTTCACATGCGCTAAAGACGCATTTTGGAACACTTGCTCGCCGTACAACCGTGACTTTGGCCAACTTCATTTTGACGGGAAACTCACCAAATGATAATGATAAGATATATATATATATATATATATATATATATATATATATATATATATATATATATATATATATATATACGAAAGGTGAGGAGTTCTATGAAAGCGTCTTCTACTTTACCAACGTTCAAGCGGGGACCGCTTTTCTCAGGGCAGGATACACCATCCTACCCTGAAGAAAAGCGATCCCGCTTGAAACGTTGGTAAAGTAAAGGCCTTTCCTGAACTCACACGCTTTCGTTTCACGTCCAACCGGCCCGTTGAACCTCCTCACCGTGTATATATATATATATATATATATATATATATATATATATATATATATATATATATATATATCTTCCTGACGATAGGCCGGACTCCGGCCGAAACGTCGAAGAATAAACCACCCGTTGTTGCTGTTTTCATCAAGGGTTTTGCTTTTCCACTCAGTTATATATATATATATATATATATATATATATATATATATAGATAGATAGATAGATAGATAGATAGAGAAAGAGAGAGAGAGAGAGAGAGAGGCAAAAGTAGGGTGCGCCGACACGGCAGCCGTAGGGGGATAAAAATAAAAATCTAATTTAATGGCGAAAAAAAAATAAAGGGCCGAAAGGAAGTTGTATTAGTTTCCAAGAACAATCAAGGCTAGACACAAGAACGCTAGTTACGCGGAGAAAAAACTTCAAAAAGGACGGAATAAAAGTCAAAGTTAAACACAAGAACTTACCAAATAAATTGTTAAATGGAAAATAGAATAAAGAATTAAAAATAAAAATAAAAATAAGAAAGGCGCCCGACGTCCGTCGACGTTTCGACAGTGGCACTGTCGAAATGTCAACGGACGTCAGGCCCCTTTCTTATTTTTATTGTATTTTATTTATTTTTAATTTTTTATTCTATTTTCCATTTAGAAATTTATTTTTGTGAGTTCTCGTGTTTCACTTTGACTTTTACTGCGTCCTAGGAATTTGCTCAACTACTCTTTAACTTGGAATGCTCAACTCGCGTCCCTCTGTGAAAAGCTGAGGAGTACTTCTTGCCTGCTATATAATACAAAATCACTTATGCCTCCCTCAGTTCGCAGACTAGTCACCCATGCTCTTGCATATAGTATGTTACGGTATGGCTTTACGGTGTTTGAAAACTGTTCCGGCTTCTGGCATAAAAAAATTGACTGCATTTTGAAAAATATTTTGAAAAGTGTTCCTTATGGCATGCGACTGCCCGATGGTATTGATCTCTTTCAACATTTACAGTTGCCCTGTCTCTGAACACTTTTTATTCAAACTGTTGTCTTGCGTTACTCTTGGACATCTCAATAAAAAAATTAAAAAGACGCTGCTCTTCGTTCGCTTCGTTTTCAAGATACTTTCAAAACACCCTTCGCCCAAACGAGATATGGACAGTATACACGCGAATTTTACGTGCCTCAACTCTTTAATAATCTGCGTTCTGAAATTGTACAAGCGAATTCACTGCGTCAACTGAAGAGAATGCTGATACATCACCTGCTCGGATGAGATGTCGCCTAACGTGTACCTATTTGTTAGTATCTGTGTAGTATGTGCATAATCACCCATCCAGTTTTGTACAGTCCAAACTTTTTCAGTTTGTTTTACAAAGTGATGTGTGTGTGACCAGTGGCATCACGAGGGTCAGCCGCACCCGGGCACCCGCCCGCGTGCCCGCCGCGACCCCCCCCCGCTCTCGTAGCCCGCCGCGACACCCCCCGAGCCCTGCACCCGGGGCGGTCCGCCCCCCCCCCCCCCCCTTGTGACGCCACTGTGTGTGACAAACTTTTACACTGCTTTTGTTCATGAACATTTCAATTTTTTTTCTATGATGTTTTGTGCGGCATCACACAAGTCATTGTTGGGTTTGGTTGCCCCCGCACTCTTGTATGCTTTCAGGAATGTGTCCTGAATACAAGTGTATTATTATTATTATTATTATTATTATTATTATTATTATTATTATTATTATTATTATTATTATTATATACTACTACTACCACCACTACTGCTATACTACTACTGGTTCAACAATATAGCTGACGCATTACACGTGCTACCTGGAGGTCTTTAATGCGCGTCACACAGTGATGATTACACGGTCGCACACCGATACGAAGCCCATTCATATTTAAAGTCGCAGGGCCGTGAACCAATCCTATGTTCAGGAGCTGCAATCTGCTGTTCTTTTATTATTGTAGCTGCTTCAATCTGCAGCGTTGTAAAACAGAAAACTAGTGTAAACAACTTAATTTTCACAAAAACCTTTTTTTTTTTTTTTCACGGTATAAAGAACACCGCGAATGATTCATCACAAGGTCCATATAACCGCATGGTAAAAAAAGATGCATGGCGCTCCCGAATGCGAAATTTCGTGCCTGAGAAATACCCTCGCAACCGAGTTTGCAAAATTCGCAAAAGATGAAGCCAGAAGTAAAGCCGTTTACAGCGATAAGTCGTATATGCAGCCAATCAGACAACGTACCTTTGTTTATACGAGTCTCGGGGCTGCGCCGTACACGAGGAACGTTTTCAGCAGAGAAAACTGCGTGTTGCCGCAGCTGGCAATATGTTTTCCTCCGCTCTTGTATAGCGGACCTTGAAGACGACAACTGCACGGAACGTCACGGCCCGTTCAAAGCGCTGGATGACGCCAACAAATGTCAACAAATGTGGAGGAGACAAAAGACGAAGGACAGACGTTAACCAAGGAAACCGCAAAGCTTTGGCGGCTCGGCCCACGACGGGGAAAGAATGAGCACAAAGAGGAGGCAAACCTTCTGTGAAGGGCGGCTATATTTGCGAGTCTAGACGGCGATAAACAAATTTGGTCGTCCAGTCGCATCATTTGATGTCGAAATATTGTGCATCAAGTTATCTTTTTCTTAGGGGGTTCTGGGCGAGTATAAAAGGGAGGGTAGGGGATAAAAAAAAGGGGGTTTTGGAGAAAAAAAAAATCTATTCATTAGCTTTTCTTGGCAGCAGGTGCATTTCGAAGGTGGTCCCAACATGCGTGTGCTCTTGCGGTCACAGTTTGTGCTCCCCTTGTCTCATCCAAGTCAGAAATAATGCGACCGGGGTACGGTAGAAGAAAGGGCGACTTTCGCAATTTTTCAAGGACGCTGGCGGGATTGGTGGTGGCATGCTGCTCCTAGGAGTACGGCAGGAGGAAAGTTTCCGCCGCAAACCCCCCCCCCCACCCCCCTCCCCCCGGATCTTGGGTTCACTTCCCGATCCTGACGATGGATGTCGACGTGGACGGCCATTGTTCCCAACGAATAATGTTGAAGGAACACTGAGCTCTCCAAAAAGTTACATTTTTTTGTAGGTGATTGGCACCTCGAAATAGAAGCATGTTGCCCTATCGCTCAAACCTGTCTCGCGACGTAAACATCCCGCTTTTTGTATTATTTTATTTTGTGCCATACGTGCCCTATCGAAGCCGACGTCACACTGCTTATAGACTCTTTTACTGTTTACAAGCATGAACTACCGCTTGCGTCCCAAGCGACTTCCAGTCGCTCCGTCTTTGCAAGCCTGTCGAGCTTGCTTATGTCACCAGTCATGGAAAGTATAAATGCTACACGGATAACAAAGTTGAAGATTTAACGAGGGCCTTTGGGCTGTACAATTTAACGTGTTGGAAGAGGCAAGTTGGTTTACAAGAATATGCGAAGACTTTTAACAGATCTCGCGCTTCTTCGTTCTTTTGGCGTTCACCTGAAGAAATGGTGGTTAAACGTTTCATCGATATTTCAAGCAGCACTTTTGAAGTGGGCTTTGTTCATTATTTTTATGAACCGGAAGTTCTCTGGAACGTTAAAGACTGGAGCACCGTCTGGTGGCGTTTGCCATGAAAAGGGTCTATACATCATACAAAAGACAGTCTGCAGACGGATTCGAACACGAGTCACCGCGAGATCCGTGCTTCGAATGCCGCGTGGCAACGAGTTCAAGGAGGAAACTTGGCACGCGGCATTCGAACCACGGATATTGAGGTGACACGTGTTTGCTGACTGTCTTTTGTATGATGGATGAGCAGTGTGATCCCGGCTTTAAAGAATTTTGTTTTTAGAATTCAGTGTCCATTCAAAGGAGTCATGAAACGATATCGGGTTGCAATGTTCACGACTTTACAGAGGCGTACTGGTCCCACCCTGGCCCAAGTGTACTCGCACAGACCGCCACTGATTCAGAAGCTTCCTGGTCGCGGTGAAATTGCCCGGATAAAAGGAAACTATTTCTTTCAGTCTTGCCTTCACAAAGCTTGATGACGTTAACTGTGATATTGAAACCACCCGCCTGACGACCGTCGAGCGCGGCTCATGGATTGAACACGAGAACTGCATGAGCAATCGACTTCGGATCGTAACAATCAGTACCTCGGCGGACACTCGGGTAGTGGCTCGTGTTTCACCACTGCGGTTATGAGAATAGCCGAACTCTAACAATGCCTGGTGCTCAGCACGCGTTTTCTACTTTGCCAACCTCAACGCGTGGCTATATGATTAACGTTGGAGGCATAGGATAGGCACCAGGCCACGTGGCCGCTTGTTCTGGCTCTGAGTTGAGGGGTCGAACGGTGCTCATATATCTTTCCAATTTATTGGCCGACTGCCATTGCTTTAGAAAAAAGAAAAGACAAAAAGACAATTTATTCGGTTATTAACGTTAGGGAGTGATTCTGAGTATAGTAATTGGCGAAAGTAGAAAAATTGTTTCATGGCCGCCAATTAAGCTGAACATGAATATATACACACGCAACTGAAACGAAGGAAGGCAGCCATACTTCGTTTCAGCTTGGGTCCAGACGCAGCCAATGCTACAAGCGCGAGCTCCGGGCTTCCAGCGTCCCTGCCAAGCACGCGCGCTCGTGCAGTACAGGCACTGTTCAGGGCCACACGCTCGTGCTTGTAGCATCGGCTGCGTCTGGACCCAAGCTGAAACGAAGTATAGCTGTGCATGGGTCCAACCCTTTCTTTAGTCTGCGTGATTTTATGTGCAAGCTTGACCTATCGGTGACACATTGTTGCGACGCGCGACCGTGCACGTTCGCCGACGGGCGGGGTAATGCACGCCCAAGAGCCCAAGATCTCAGCTATAGTCTGTTGCAACACAAGATCAGCAGTAGATGCTCCGCCCCCAGCGCGAGCTTTCTAGCTACCATACCACTACGACGCCCGCGAAGCCACACACGCGGAAGGGCAAGGAGCGCGTGCTGGAGGCGGAGCACCCACTGGTGATTTTATGTTGCAACAGAGTATAGCAGGGGTACTGCGCTGGCTATCTGACCACTCCACAGCGTTGAAACAGTGAAACCAAATCGCAGGACATGTTCCTCCCTCAGTGTATAAACAATGACAACGTCAAATTTGCGTTGTTGTTTCTACGAGATGAAAGAATTGCAGAGGTGATTTTCTAAACGGCGTGACGCGGCCGATCAGATGTATATACACTCCAAAAACGCCTGTGCGTCTACTTTCACGCACAGCACTTGGAGAACCAATCACCGCAACTTACGGAGGCAGCTCAGCGAATGACCATGCCGGAACATATGTTTAGACCAAAAAACGCAGTCTGAGTTGTGACATTAAGCAATGCAAAACGTCACGCTGGCATTGCATAATGTTACAACTCAGTCTGCGTTTTTTGGTCTAAACAGATGTTTCGGCATCGTCATTTGCTGAGCTGCCTCTGTAGGTTGCGCTGATTGGTTCTCCGAGTGTTGTGCGTGAAAGTAGACGCACTTTTTTAGAGTGTAGTTGATGGCGATTACCTGATTGCGTTAGAGGCCGGGCGTGTTTACCTAAGCAGGAAAAGAATTAGAAGGAAAGGTCTTGACACTGCAAAACAAGTATAGATCCGCCACAGACTCAAAGCGCTTCCCTTATCTGCAGAAAAACAGCGATCGGTCTTACTTCAGATTAAACTTTTCCAGTGGGTTACAACAGCCGTGTTTTCAAAGTTTCTGTGGAATGCAGTCGTAACGGAAAAGTAGTGATGCTGCCAGGTTGCTTAGACGTGCGGGTTGCGGGTTGCGGGTTGCAGCTTGCGGGTTGCGGGTCGCGAGTAGCGGTTGCGGGTCGCAGGTTGCGGGTCGCGGGTCGCGGGTTGCGGGTCGCGGGTTGCGGGTTGCGGGTCGCGAGTTGCGGTTGCGGGTCGCGGGTTGCGGGTTGCAGGTTGCGGGTCGCGGGTTGCGGGTCGCGGGTCGCGGGTCGCGGATTGCGGGTTGCGGGTTGCCTGTCGCGGGTTGCGGGTCGCGGGTTGCGGGTTGCGGGTCGCGGGTTGCGGGTTGCGGGTTGTGGGTTGTGGGTTGCGGGTAGCGGGTTGCGGGTTGCGGGTTGCGGTGCCGGTGCCAGTGCGGGTGCGGGTGCGTGCTTTAACTATATATTTTGAAGTGGGTTGAATGCCACGCAAGAACTATTGTGACATTTTGGCTCACGGAATAAATTAAAAATATATAAAAATGGCGAGATGACAAAATTTGTAAATGCGCGAAATTTAAGAAAAAAACTTCTATAGAAAGGCTCAATCCCATTCGCAAGTTTCAGCTAGGTTGTCGCCGCCCTGGCGGTCAAGCTCAGAAACGAAAAGCATTGCATTGCTCTGTAGGCTCGCAAGTCGGAACGTAGGTGACGGAGGCTCACAAACACCGCCAGAAGTAATATTATGCGGTGAAAGTTCGATAAACGGGTAACGTAATGTGCTACTAAACCCCACGCGGAAATAAGACGTCGTAGAAAGCCCGACCTGCATCCGCTCGTCACCGGATCCGCCGTTCGACGGTGATCAGTCGGCCGATCCAGTGGCATAGGTTTCCCCCTCCAAGAAGCTTCGCTGCTTCGCTCCTATGTTGACACTGAGAACGTCTTCTTCACGTTCTGTGTGTGCTCGGTGATTGGATGAATCTCATGGAGCTGTCTTCTGTCGTGACAGCGGCCGTAAAAGCGTAAAAGTCGGTGTCATCATCGTCGGTGCTTCCCGCTGCCAAAATAGCACTAGCCATAAACGGAAGCTACCACGGTAAAGTCGACGGATGGTCAACAAGTGCTCCCGTGTAGAATATGAAAATTATTCTGACAACGTTGCTTTATTGTGGATATAAGAAATGTAAGTTCATTGTGTGCATATTAAACTTAATCGCGGCTTTAGTGCGGGCGCGTAACTACTTCGCTAACTCTGCTCCATCGCTTTTGTCCGAAAGCTTTTGCACGTTACCTTTGCAGCTGGCTTGTTTCTTCGAATGCAATTTGTGATTGATGGGGTTGTTTTATTAAAGTTTGTTTTTATTGTGTATTAGGAGCGTAGAAACGTATTGATCGAAGTGCTACCGCTGCTGCTGCGTCTTGAGTTCGCTCGATTCCGAGCATAGCATAAATTTCAGTCATTTCTCCCACGCACATCAAAATAGTGGAATCGCTTTCCCGTATACCAACAGCTTCGATAGAAGACCTCCAACTGTTCAAGAACGCCTTAGCTAATACTGTATAGATAGACGCCTTTTTTTTTACTTCTAGTAACTGCTTTCTTTTACTTCATCATCATTTATTTTTGTAACCACTCCCCTCATTAGTACCGAAAAGCCCTAAAAATACATGTAATCAACAAAAAACAGCGATTTCAAATTATGCTGTTTAACTTCAAATAAAGCGTTATAGATTCAGAGATTGATTCCTCGTTATTTTTGAACAAGTGTAAAAGTATTGCATATGAGTTCAATGTTTGGCCGTGCGTAATGCACGTAATTGCTTATGGTACCGAGCAAAATATGTGCGAGGACCTTCTGTAGGATTATTCGTTTTTGCAAAGTGGCAATGTAACGACCCCAGTTCGGTTCACCGTATCGTAATATGCGCGTGAACAATATTAAAGGAAGATCCATTGGGGAAAAGTCAAATTTGGGGGTTTTACGTGCCAAACCAACGACAGGCATCTGGCAGGCCCCAGGGAGGACTGAGGATTAATTTCGACCACCTGGGGATCTTTTGGCGTGCAACTGAAAGCTCAGTTACACGGCGCCTTCTCCGCAATAAGCCTCCGCCAGATTGCGGGCACCTCGGCCGGGATTCGAACCCGCCACATGGGGATCCGTAGGCCGGCGCTCTCGCCTTGAAGCGATCCATTGGGGGATCTTTAGGGAATCCGTTAGCATGACCTTTGGGAAACGCCACGCACGTCCCCCTTCGGAAACGCTAACGCTGACCCTTCACTTTTCTGTTTTGGATTTCTCTTTTGGCTTTCTCTTTTCCTTCCTCTATTTTCGCTGCCTCTTTTGGTCTTCGTTACGGTCCCTGAACTCATTGCCATGCTGCATTCGAAGCTCGGATCTCGTGGTGACTTGCGTTCGAATCTGTATGCAGACTGTCCTTTGTATGATGGGCAGTGTGACCCCGGCTTAAGATGTTCCTTTAATTTTTTTGCCGCCTATACTTGGACCAGTGATAGTACTTGGTTCACACTCAGTTTTGTAGCGCAAACCAAAGCATACGCGCTCCGCACGCCTGCAAGTTCAGACTCGCCCCAGTTCACAAAATTGAAATCATCTTAGCCCGCTTGTCTGGTTCGTTGGTTCGAACGTTTCCGGCGCTTACCCAAAAAGGGCATTGATCAATTAAGGCTCGTTCGCTCGTCTCGCAAGATGTTTCAGGCCGCTTGTCGTCTTCTGTACTCTACTGCTTATTGGCGATCAACGCTTATCACATAAAACAAATCGTGACATAAAAGAAATCGCGTTTTGACACAGTGGCGCCTCGTTTAGTATCGATGAGACGTACTGCTGAATAGCGGCCTATCAAAGTGGCCGCGGCGCTCATTCTTTCGTGCTTACGTTGCGCGACCAGTCAGCGGTGGATGTCCTTAAATGTGCTGGCCGCCCGTGCGTCATAAAACAAACATAGACTGCCCATCGCACTAGGGAAGACTGGTGTTGCTGAAACGCAGCGCCCACGGCGAAACGATCCCCCTTCGACCGTGCCGGTGCCGATTTTTTTCATCCTTGCGTTGCGTAAACTGCAGCTACAACGTTTTTTTTTTTTTTAATGTTTGATTAGCTGTTTGTGCATTTTAGAAACGGACTGATTAAATACTGAGGTCGATCGCGCAGTAGTAACTGTCGCAGAACGCGACGATATAATTTAATTTTGATCCCACGGCGAACGAATCCCCCTCTTGACCGCCATCCTTGATTTCCGCAGCGTCCTCTATATTCGCTGCAAGTTACGGATAAAGCGAATATGCGACGAACAAAGGAGAAACTTCGCCCGGTGACACGTTCGCTTTGCGCGTCGCGCGACAGCCCCTGTCCTCACCGTCCACGCGCAGAGCGATCGCCGCGGGGCGAAATTCATCCTTTTTTTCGTTCCATGGAGGTCAGCCTTTAGTGTGTGAGTATATTACTCTATAGCAGAAAATCATGATCGCCTGACACAGCAATGCCGAAATGTAAAAAAATGAATATTTATCTCTATGTATATAATTTACCAAAGCAAGAATGTCAGCATAGCCATCCAATACTGATATGGCCTGCAAACGACATTTGTGGACATTTCTTATTAAGCTTAGCGTCCTTGGACATGATGTTCTGAGAGCAGCGGGCTCTCGTAACCTAGAGCATGCAGATAACGGAAACTCGCAGTCGTGAAACGGTTAGTCAGAAAGTACTACGTATATATCTACAAGATATGTCCGTCAGTATATCAAGTTAGGTCCGTTCGGGGCTTGTATATTTGATGCTTACGTTCTTTCAACTATGCGCTTATATCAATTCAGTCGATTCTTAGGACGGTCCTAGCATTCACTACCGCGTAACTCGGGGCCGCACATAGCGTGTTTGATGCCACATCGGCTCATGCCAAGACAACGGCAGCGCTCGGGATCGCTTCTCTCGAGAAAGAGGTGAAAGAAAACCGTTGGCATACGTTGCTCAGGTAAAGGTATTCGACCTCGCCGGAGAGACATATATAGCTTTTGCCTGACGTCCACAGGTAGCACGACTGTCGGGTCTCTTGAACCACGGTGCAGCCTGAGAGAGGGGGGGAGATGGGGGAGGGGGAGGCACACGCCATGAGGATTTGGCCTTGAGTGTGTTTACGAAGTTCGGGGGGACTCCCCGAAATCCGGGGATTGAGGTGACGCGGTACACTGCTCTCGTTCCTTTCTCTCGGGCGACACTACGCCACGCAGCCCAATCCAGTTCAGTTGGGACAGGGAAGGCAGGTCAGACTTATTCTACGCGAAGAGCGAACAATGTGACTGAAACAAGTCGTGTCAAGAGAGCGGATGGTTCGAAAAGATAAACCACCAAGGAGCCCATGAGTATTCCCGCGGTGCTGTGCTAGAACGATCAATAAAAGCGCGTACAAAAAACAAAAAAAAAGAACGAGGTAAGGTTGGAAATGGGAAGACCAAAGGGCAAATTCGAGGACTGAGCTTAGGCAAACCGAGGGGATATCGTACTCTGTGAGAGCGCTTCCGCTACATTTATATTTTATTCGACGTCATGCGTTTAGCCAGCTTAGGTAGGTCCGCCATAGTATGAGAACAGTGGTTTACACCGTAGATGAGAAATTTAGCCAATGCAGCGTCACTGCTAGCCTGGGGTCTTTAACGTGCATCATGCAGTAGTGATACAAGACCACACTCCAGTCAGGTGCTCATCTGGGTAGAAAGGGACGAGGGTCGAAACTGAGCCCATGGGATCCCTCGGTTCTGAAGCGCGAGCTTGTGCTCCATGTGCTCCGAGCTGTGGTGCTCTAACACCACCGTTGGCTAACACACACAACTACTGATCCTTCATTTTTCTCGTGACGGTGGCTGCTCTTACCTTTAAACTTCCTTGGGTTATAACTACCACGTTGATTAGGGGTTCAAATGCGAATTCGACCGAAGTTGTTTCACAACCAAAGAACCCTTCAACGACTAATACCCAATTCACACGGCGGCGTAAAGGTATCTTTAGCACAGGTACCTGCAGTAAAGGGAGCTGGAGATCGTGATCACACGGTGCATAAAGGTCCCTTTCGCTAAGGGAGGTCCTGTGTTAAACGGAGCTCGCCAAGCTCCCTTTACAGCTACAGGGAGTAGCCTCGGACCCGCGAACTCACAATAGAAATCACAGATATATAAATATATCTTGTTTAATGCATTATAAGAAATTGAAATATATATAAGTATCAAATTATGAAATGATTGTGAACACAAATGTGATGGAATAATACATTAACGAAGAACGTATACTCCAGCTAGGAGGTAGCAGCGGCGGCACGTGGAAAACAATGTCTGCTACGAACTGGAACGCGATGCACCACTGTCAGCTCTTTTTCGGGGTTGTAGACGAGTCGTCCGACTCTCCCGCCCAGGATCTTTTATCCTCGTCGTCATCCATCCCTTTCGATGGCTTGACTGGCGTAACCGTGAGACTGACGTGGTTCGTTTCTGCCGAGCACTATTTAGTTACTCCAGTGAGACCTTTGCGGAAACATTGAGGTGCTAAACAGAAAAAGGTCGCCCACCTCGCGATGGAAACTCGTAAAAGCAGATGATTTAGGGCCAGTGTGGCCACACGAGTCGAACGTTTTAACGCAAGACTCATTTAGGCCCACCCTTAGATTTCGATAAAAAAAATAAAGTGCCGCAAAAGCAAACACAAAGAACATTTAGGTTTTAAATGTGATGTTTCACACACAATATTAAAAGAAAAAACGGCGCGTCAAACCGATTTCGTGGAATAATTGTTTATCACGTGCTCGTCTCGCGGTGTAGCAGGAATGCAGTCGACATCAACTTAAAGTGCTCCGTTTATTTATCTTGTGATCGAGAACGCCGTTTACTACAGGTACCTTCAGCTAAGGGGCCTAAGCTAAAGCGTACCCTTACGCTGCCGTGTGAATTTGGTATTACTCAGCTCCAGTTAGTGTATGATCCCATCAGTGCCTTGACTCTAAGAGGTGGCATCAGTGTATTCACAACAATTCCCCACGAACGCGACTCGTTTTATATCTTGCAGGGTTCTGATTTGATACATTGCGAAATTCTGCACCACTTTTTTTCTGGGCATTCTTGTAATAGACGGCAGTCGCAGCCGCGAAGTAAAAGTCTCATTAGTTGTACTCTGCATTTGAGTCACGTTGTAGCAAACTGGAATGGCATACACCAGTCGTTCTTTTCAACGTTCCGCCTGCCTCTAGGTACAGTTGTTGTCACTGTTTGATTAGCTAGCCTCTTCCACTGGGATATCACGCTTGAGGCAACGAGGTGCCTGTTCAGTGAAACGTCTAGTAGATATAATTTACAACATCAGTCGTGTTATGTCTTGCCTGCGTCCCTTTATGGGAATCTCTATCTAGTGGTTTTTTTAGAAATAACTAACGAACCGTTAGCAATCAATATCGGATGTAAGAGGTCGACTCTGAACAGCGACGAAAGCAGTGAGCGCGAGAGGTCGAAATCCAAAGAGAGTTTGACCCTAAACAAAATTGCTGAGACGTGTTCACCGTGAAGAGTTGCTGTCCCGCTCTTTGTGTTGTGTCCATTATCCCGCTGTGTCTTCTAAGTTATAGTTCCTTTTGATAGGTACAATGACGTACGGTACAATGACCTATGTGATTAGCAGACTCGGCTATAGCTACTTCTGTCCTCTGCGATTTCAACGGAACCCTTTCAACTTAAACAAAAAGTAAAAAGGAGTGTTAATTTTAACACAGGATGCTTAACTACAGTCAATAGAATCAGATTACCACACTCTCAATCCTGTCTCCAAACGCGGAAAATATATATATATATACGTTTTACTGATTGAGTTTTACTAGTTTAAAACCAAAATAAAAATATATTTGTATATTTCTTTTTGCGCTTTACGCGACAATAATGTTAGCCTTACTGTGGTCTTGAATCTTCGTGGAAGGCGCAAACAGGAAACGTGAATTTATAGTGCGTGTTTGAGGGTAGAGTGGCAGCCTGAGGACTGCGGGCCGGGGGTCCCTAACAAAGAAGTGGCCTAGGACACTGCTGGGTAAAGCAGCCAAACTTTGCAATTACCATCAGTGCCGGAACCGCAGGCGCAATTGCGGCAGTGATCTTAGACTAGTCAGAAGCAGTGACCACAGATTCCAATTTTGACGTGCGGCGCGACTCAAAGGCGACCGTGTCTGCAGGTCGCTCCGTTTCACTTCTGATATTGTGACGCCTGGCACAACCCCTCGTTCCCCAAGTTATAAAAGAATAACTTCACACGTTAGTGAAGGTATGTTTAACCATCTCATTACCATAGTTTGTCCTCGAGCGCGGGACTGTCTAGACATTGAGATAAAGAATGGCATACGAACTCTCTTTTAGTTGCAGCGAAGAAATCGGAAGCGAATTACTATCGGAATTGTTGAAAGTATTTTTTGTATACTAGACCAAATTTATAATCAGTCTGTAATTTGAACAATACTTAATTTTTCCAACAACATGGTTGTGTGGCTATCATTACTTTGATTGCATAACAAGACCAATCATTTTCTGCAATACACAGACAGGATGAATATGTGCAAGTGTGCTGTCTTCTCGTACCAGTAAAGAGTAATTAAGGCGAACACAAATCAAAGAGGCATAAATAAGACAGAGCACAAACCAGGTAATGTATTTGTGTGCTTGCAACTATACCTATAATCTTTAACAGCTCTCTATCATTTGGACTGCTTTGTCCCACCGTATGTATTTGTTAAAAATTACACCAAGACCGTTCACATTTTATAGTATTTCTAAACGGCATGAGCCTATAGTGAGAGTGCCTCATTATTGTAATATGTATTCCTTTTGACCTGAATATAACAGGTTTTGTTTTAATGTTGTTTGTAATTAATTACTAACAAATTCAAACCATTACGCACATTACGATATATATATATATATATATATATATATATATATATATATATATATATATATATATATATATATATATATATATAACTGAGAGGAAAAGCAAAACCCTTGATGAAAACAGCAACAACGGGAATACAACATAAATGTTGTTTTCCGAAAGAAATATATGGTGCTGTCATCTGCATGCTTGATTTGTGATCAATGTTTACTGAGTCGTTGATAGTGAGTACACAATGACCCTGGATCTTGGCTGCAACCGGACCCCTTTATCAGCTCCTCGCCGTGTAATGTTCCGCAACCAGACATTCCGAAGGTTTTATTTGGACGGCACCTTGCGGTATCAGATATCTGGGTTTCTTACCATATCTGATTTGCAACACGGCACGCTACAATTTTCATGCATTGCGCGCTCCGTAATTCCAATTAAAACCCTGCAACTGTTAAAATCACTATATGAAACGACCGAGAAATCAGACCGCTCACGCCAGAGCAGATAAACGCCGTGGAGCGGTAAAAACAACTTGACTTTGGCCGCGTCCAACGCTTTCACCACGCCTTTGGCTTTCGCCGTTTCACCCCTATGCAGCGCCCCCCCCCCCCCCCCTCACTATCCATCCCAGCAGACGGAAGAACTTCTCCCACTCATGAGCACTCCTTCGTTAGCACGAATAATCGGCAGGCCGCCCCTGGGGAGCGGGAGAGGGTATTGGAAGATGAGGTCGAAGGGCCGTGGATGTGATATTAGTGTACTCTTCGGACAAATCGGAAGTGTTTCATCTACGAAAATCTTCTAGTAGCACTTGTTAGTCAGGAATCGCTTTAAAGAGTCCCTGACATTGAGCATAGGCCATTGCCTGCTTATATGCAAGAGCTACGAGTGTGGACACTGAGCATGCGAAGTACCAATTGCATGTGACCAGTGCCCATAGCCACGCGACCTGTCCGTAAGGGTACGGGCAGATTGACGCACGTTGGCGTCGCGTGCACTTTTTATGCTGTCACAATTTGATTTTTTTTTCATTCCACAAACAGTACTGGAGGAAAGTGAGAAGAAACTCGGAAAGGTAAGAAGTGCTGTCTCAGGGCAAGCGTGTACATTTTCTGCGTCAACAAGGTGCGTCTTCCCGTAAGTCCATTCAGCGACACACCTCGGTTCAGTCAATTTCGGAATGCTGCGGGAACAGGAAAAGCTGGAGCTGTCAACTCGCCGGCGTCATAGCTCAAGCGTCGTCTCTGGTGTCTCGGCGCCTCTCGAAAGACAAACGAAGGAGCAAATGGAAAGTCGTTGAAGTCAGCGAAACAAGCAAACGAAAAGAGAAAAAAAAAGAGACAGAAGTTTTTTTGTTTTTTTTCTCTCATCGTCTGCCGCCTTGTCGCGCGCCGCTAAATTACACATGGAGCGTGAAGGGGACTTCCATCTGCCGGGTTAAGGTTGCACGGTCGCAGAACCGTTCCCAATCAAAATGTTAGGAAAAAGTGAAAAATAAAAACGAGAGGAACACAAAAAGCCCATTAATTAGAAACAAAAAAGTGTGGCGAGACTTACTATACGAAACATGTGACAATGCCTCGATAGTCGCAGAAGGTCTCTTCGTTTTTTTAACACGTGGAGAGATAAAAAAAAATTAAAAAAAACGCGCGCGATTGTACACAAACGGGGAATCGCACCACGGACGTCATAGGAAGATTGTTTTCTGTTTCCCCTACTACGCTCATGCCGCCGTAAAAATAGTCGAAGGCCTAATAAGCCGGCGAGAAAGAGCCGAGGAAGAGCGTTTGAAAAAAACCAGTTCTATTGCCTAGGTGTTCGGTAAGGCGGTTCGCAGCGAGGCACGCGAACAAAAAGCGAGAGTGAGTGAACTTACCTCCTTCCATCGTTGACGCTTTCTCCTTTCCATCGTTTTAAATAAAGGTGGGTGTATCTCCATACCACCAGGTTCGTCTTTCCCAAAGCAAAGGCTGACACCGGAGAGGTCGGGTCCTTCCATCCTTGCTGCCGAGTACCACTGAAATTGCCGGGATGTCGTCGGCGAACATGACTGCAGCCGAAGTCTTTCTGCGCCGCGACCCGCGCACCCTTGGTTGGGCATTAGTCGGCAGCAAGCAGTTTCTGGCCACGCTGCTGCTCAGCTATGTATACATCGTCAAGATTGGTGGGCCACGATTCATGAAAAGTCGCAAGGCCTTCGACAACCTGAAGCCAGTCATTATGCTCTACAATGCCTCGATGGTCTTCATGAACGCCTACTTCGTGGTCAACTTCTTGTCCAGATCCTACTTCGGCGGCGGCTACAACATAATATGCCAAGGCATCAGCTATGAAGCTCGAGACCAGATTACGCTGGAGTTCCTGGAACTATGCTGGTGGTACCTCTGGGTGCGGGTCGCCGACTTCCTGGACACCATCTTCTTCGTGCTCCGCAAGAAGGACTCTCATGTGTCTTTCCTTCACGTCATCCATCACGTCTTGGTCGTGTTTAACGGTTGGTTCGGACTAGCCTACGGCGCGGACGGGCAGGTAGCACTCGGATTGGCCCTCAACAGCTTCGTCCATGTCGTGATGTACTCGTATTACTTCCTTTCACTGCTGGGACCGTCAGTCCGACCTTACCTCTGGTGGAAGCGGTACCTCACACAATTTCAGCTGGTTCAGTTTGTAATTATGTTCATTCATTGCATGATCCCCGTAATCAAGGAATGTAACTATCCGAAAACGCACTCGTTAATCACTATACCACAGGCCTTATTTTTCTTTGGTTTGTTCATTCGCTTCTACTTTAAGTCCTACAGCCGAACCTCTTGTCAGCAGCGTGATACCAGGGAGAAAGATCAGTGATACCTTGCGCTGGACTCGGTTGGCAAAACGTACAGGAGAGCGATCGCTTCACTTTCAGAGGCGCTGAGCAACGTTAGTGAGAGTTCTGTATTGCAAAGCACGAGCTTTATTTGCTGCACCTCGAAGCGATGTAATCGCATCAAGGCGCAGCCTATATATGTGTCCGTTTTTTTTTGTTGTTTCTTTTTGCGGCGCGCTTTGAAACGTATACGAGGTCGTAGGCTACAAGGTACATCGATAAGCAAGCGATCTCAGGGATTCAACTTTGATGTAGATGATCTGCAATTGACAAGATTTATGCCGGACCAAAGTTGCCCATTGCCACCTGTCTTACTCTTCTGCTGTGTAGAAAGCGGGATTTTGAAGGCGGTATTCTGTTTCGGGTGGTAGGATTGTGATGGTTGTGTTTTATTCACTAGATTCAGTCAATAGTTTGTTGCGATAAAAGCGAATGCTTGTATGATAGTCAAAAAGCGGTAGGCATAATCATACACCAGTGTGAGCAGGCTCCTCTGGATGCTGCTTGTTTAATGCCAGCGTATACTGAACAGGTTCCACGAATGACTTGAATGAAATGACCGGTAGTTGTTCTTCAACAAAACATATGTAAGATGGTTTTGTTGTTCTTGTGTTAAACGGGGAGTGTGCTAGTTAGTTAATAGTTACTGTTGCTGTTCACGTTCGTGCCCCATTTTTGTTATTGCAGTCATACTGATGACCTTGCATTGTAAATAAAAGCGTTTATCTTTTGTAGTTTCTGCAGAGTCTATCTTGAGATTCTACCACGGATCCTTGTTGTGTTTCGCAATGCCACGAGAAATGTGGTCTCAAAATATTGGCCATATCTGCAGGCTCTATCTTCCAGGCGGCTGGTAACCACAACAGCGGATATCATCCTTCACACATGTATGGATCGTGGGATGACAACCCAACTATTGCTGACGTCAGTGAAACAAAACAAAAACAAAGGTGAGTCAAATAATTAATTTTGCTTGGTTTATATTTTTGGCTGGAAGTAAATTGTATACAAATTATGCTTGAAGTTCAGTCGTTTTGTGATCTGTTTAGATACAACGGGAATATAGTTGAATAGTAATAAAAGTAGCAGTGTCGAAGGTTTTACTGTGACTGTCAATGAAAGCAGAAACTCCTTTAACCCTCATAAAGGATTTTCAGCTTTTAATATCGATATTGTTCGGGTGGGTGCTCGTGAAATGCTTTTACCCAAAGTCTCGAGCTGCGAAGTGACTCTGACGGAAAAGCCCCTCTTGGCGCTGTAGTGGATACTCTGACTCAAATATTTTACAATTCAAGAATACCTTTAACCGAGAAGGTTACAACTGTTTGCGTGGTATGTTCACCTGTGGTAGTTTGTATCAAGGACGAAACTCATGACTTATAAGGATGAACGCAGTATATACTTTACATCTTATTTCCTCGGTTATCTTTTCTAATTTATATACATCAGGCAATATGAGTCTAAAAGTCATCATACATGTCGACCTGCATGCTGGTTTTTTGTCAAGTGCAGAATTGGATTTATTATTATTATCAGTATTTTACCCCCCCCCCTTTTTTTCTGTTTCGCGATTGCCGCAAATTTGTTCCTAACAACTTTAAAACGTTATTCAGCTCTCTCAAAAGCCTGTTCCTTTTAGCGTGATTTTGTCGTGCGAGTATAAGCTTTGAACCACCTACCACTTCTTACATTTGTAAGATTTATTTAGGGCCAAATGCATGTTTAAAATATTCTTGATGTGTGATTAGCTCGCTGCCTATGCCAACCATTTCACGAAGTTCGCGTCACTAAACACACGATACTTTAACTTTCAATTTCCTTTCCCCTTTCCCGTGCTAGTCTCGCTCATGTTAGAGAAGATAGCAACACGCACGGGAAATAAAGCATTTCCGTCTAAATCGGAAAAAAAAATCTTCGAAAAGCAAGAAAGCGAATATTTGCCAATATATCTGGTATTTGTCAATATACCTCGTTGTTAAGTAAACCAACTTCTAAACTAAAAAAAAAGAACACGAAACAAAAAATGGAGTCGTTAAATTGCCTAATCTTACCTGCTCGCTCACTCGCCATTATTTTTCAAAATCGAAGTTTCAGGCGCCTGTCTGAACATTACGTACGTGTGATCGCGGGATAAGTTTTCTCGTCGGAATGCCGCGCATCACGGACGTTACTTAAATCAACTCGTTGGTAACCGGCTGAGCAAAGAGTTGAACGCATATAATAATAACAAATAAAGTTGTCTCGTTTTTTACCAACTCTCTATTTCGACACCGCGGCTCGGCGTGCAGAGTTCCTGTTTGCGCTAACATTATTGCGTTTGCCTCAAATTACCGTGACTAGAAGGCGGTGCTTCTCCACGTACTATTTTCGAACTAATCTCTTTACCGTGATAATGCAGTGAGTGCGCAGGCGAGCTGGTGGATGTTAACCATTTTGTTCTTAGCCCGAGACTGAGGCATGTCTCGAAGACACGCAGAGACGTGTCCTCGACTGTTCATTTTTCTTCTACTTTGAAACTTTCCTTTTTTCCTGCCTCAGTCTCGGGCTAAGAACAAAATCTTTACCGTCTCGTAATATTCCTAGAACGCAGTCTGTTTCACTTCACGCCACGTTAACACTTTCGCTTATTCCAATCCGCGCGTGTGGCTGTGAGGAAGCTGTGTTTCGGCATTCAGAAGAGAGAATTATTCCACTATTTGTGGAAACTTTCTGCTGTCTTATTTATTGGGTTTCACTAAACTCTTATCCCAAGCAACTAAAATAATTGCCGCATTTTTTTTTTTTACTGGGGAGGCAGATTATTCCTGTTATTGTGAAACAGTTCATTTCTCGAAACCGCCTCATCTAGAACTTTACGTGGCACGGTAAATTTCCGCGGTAGCTCAATACTGTTTTTAAAAAAAGAATCAAACGATAAGTGGTTGCATTGCTATGGCGCGTGCTGGGCAAGCTTCCTGTTTCACCGTTGGTCGCAGATTGAGCATCAATCTGCGCCCAACGTTGAAACTCCTGAACTGGCATATTGTTTCTTGAAGAATTGCAACAAAATATTTCGACCTCAGCATTCAAATTTATAGAATATCTCGCTCATACTACCGCCACACTAAATCTAGAGTTTGCTAACGCGCTGAACTCCTGCTTGTCTCCTTATTATATACTGTCTCTCCAATTATTACTGGCATATGCGTGTTCTTATACTTGCAATCAAATTGTACCATCGCTCAAGAGATATCGTAAGAAGACAGGACATCGGATATATAATATTATCATGAGTGTCGATCTCTCACGACTTTCTCAACTGTGTACTGTACTGTGCATTTCCAGTCCGTCACCAATATAGAAACAATCAAGAAAGTAACCTAAAAAGTAACCAAGCCACTGAGCGAGCCAGCGTGCTGTCTTCCGTACCCTAAGCACAGAGTACGACACAGATAACAAAAACACGGGGTCGGCGGATATGATTCAGTCCACTAGTCTTGTACCATGACCTCATGTGCGACGCCAATGTAGATGCTAAACTTTGATGTTCAACATACAAGGTCTGTTAATTATATCACGAGACTGACACAGAAGGGCGTTTTCAGATAAGATCGAACAACCATATGTCCGGTGACCACTTTTAATTTTGATGAAAAAAAATGCATTTTGCTGGCTTTATGGCCAGAAGAACAAAATCGATCCTTGTTTTCGGAAACTTTTTTTTTTGCATATGCGAAAAGAATTTGTAGCACAGTCACGTGCGCGTTTTGGGTATCGCGCGATCTTGACATTTCGGGCGGCTCTCCGAAAAAAAAAACTGTTCTGGCAACGGGTCTAGAAATATGCACTGACAAATTAGGCATAAGAAGGATTGACAAAAAGTATTAATCACCGAGTATTAGGGTAATTATTTCGAGAAAAAATCGCAAACACGGCACATTGCGCAATAACGCTCTGGATTAAAGAACATTTTTCTCCGTATCTATAAAATCTAAGGTCTTCAAACTTTGCCAGTGTGTTGCCCTGTATATAGTTCATCTTTGCGTGAAATATTGTTGTCCTGGTTAGTGGCAAAAATTTACAAGAATTGCTCACACAGGGGCATTCAACTAAAAATGCATTACTTTGAAAATCATTTTAAAAAAAGGAAATCTTTAATATTCTTTAAACTCTCTGAAATTAACGTTTATAATATGTACTAACAGACTCTGCAAATACATAATGCAATATTTGTGTGACTTTTAAGTTATAAAGCAAGAAATATGGCCAAATTGACGCTAACGCGGTTGCCATAAATGGGGCATGTACATACCCGTTCTCCACAATTTCATTATTATTCAAATGCGTAAAAATGCTACAAGGTGGTCAGAAAAAGACAAATTGACAGCACAGAGGTGGACGGTAGTTTTGAAGAGAAAATTTCAAATACATTTTCGTACAACCGGCCGAAAAATGCCCATGGGCGGGAGCGATCGAGGTGCGCCACCCTGTATACATGCTTCGCGGTGCCTGTTTCAACAGCCCGCGTATAGCGTCTCCGTCTAGGCGACGTAAAAGAAGCAACCGGAGCGACCTTGCAAACATACCAGCCTACAACCTTGGCGGTAACATGATATAGGAGGTAGGGCGCGGCGGAACCTGAACCTGCGCCGCCTGCGAGCGCCAATAGATCCGCCGCCATGGAGGGCCGCACGACGCGTCGAACACCAACGCAACGCTTCGTTGGGTAGGGCCAATTTACTACTTCTCAAGTTTGCAGCCTCGCATCCGATAGATTCGGGCTCTTTCGGCTTCAAAATGTCCCATTTATGGTATGGACGTGTAGACAGCGGAAAACTATGTTTGCCTTAACATTACGTCCCACTGTACGTGGGCAATTTGGACAGTGCGGTATCTTCTGCGAATCGTAGGTCTTTAACCCGTATTCGTAAAGAAGGCGACTTTGTCAAGGCCTTGTGCGCTCGTAGCTATAGAAGGGCACAAACACTCATGTAAGCAGAGAAGGCAGGTGTATACCAATTTATTATCATTTTTCCGCAATTTCCCTTGGGATGTATAGGCGTGAGTTTCTTTTCATGTGATAACAGCGTTGTTCCGGCCTCAGTAATCACGTGCGTCGTCGTAAAAATAAAATACAGGATGTTCAGAAAAAAAAATTACAGGGTGTTTTTAACCGCAAAATTGAACTATGCATCGCCAAACTCTCGTTCTCCGTCAAAATGTAGCGATAGAGTTTCGAACGAGATGCCAAAGTTTCATGCACTAGTCCTTATCATATTCAAAAGTTATAAGTGATTTTACGAAATGTTCAATTGGGAAATGGCGGCCGACAGCGCTCTTGAATACATTGAGCTCTAATACCCCAGTTACCGAAAACGGGCGAAAATGGGCCCCATTTTTAGGGCGCCTGAATACCACGCGTGGTGGGGAAGGAATTATATTTTTCAGCCTTTCGCTTTGTTGGATAATATTAAAATGTTTTTATAGAATGTTGTTGATGTTAGGCTTGCTGTTTAAATACGTTAAGACTAAGTTATTTTTACGATTCTCACTTCTGTCCGGCGGCGTGCCAGTTAGCAGTTTATCGCGGTCTAGTGCCCTGGATCTCTCGATTGTGTTGTCAACGACGGGTGGTGGATAATTTTGCTCGATGAGGGCGCCCCGAAGGTGGGCTGCATTGGCGTTCAAGTCACCCTCGTCCAAGCATATCCGTCCGAATCTGTGCGCCTGACCATACGGAATACTAGTTTTACAGTGGAGGGGGTGGCAGCTGTCGTAATGCAAATATTTCAAGCTGTCTGTAGGTTTCCTGTATAGTTTTGTTTTTGAAATCTCTTTCACCACCACGACCGTGACGTCAAGAACGGCTCGGGAGCACGTATGAGTAAATTTAATACCTGGGTGCGCCGAATGTAAATCCCTGATAAACTCCAAAAGCTGGTCCTCCGTGTGTTCCCATATTAAAAAAAAAAGAAAAAGTCATCAATGTATCGTCTGTAATAGGAAGGTCGCAGAGGTCTGTCCGAAAGAAATGTTTTTTCTAGTCTATCCATAAAGATGTTTGCGTAGTTGGGAACCATTCTAGTGCTCTTGTGGCTCCGCCGACATGCAAGAAAAAGCTGTCGTTAAATTCAAAGCTTTTTAGTTCCAATACAAGGCGGGCAAGTTTTGCCAGAGTGCCACAGTCGGGGAAGTCGTAGCGCCTTACGCTCTCGTACGAATCAATCAGCCAGGCAATTCTGTCCTCGTGGGAGATATTTGTGTAAAGTGAAGAGACGTCTAATGTAACCAGGAAAGAGCCAATTGGAACTACGACCATTGAGATTTGTGAGAAAAAATGGTTACTGTCCTTTACAAAAGAATGAAATGTCGGTGGAATTGCACTAATAAGGCGGTCTATGAAACTTGAGATAGGTTCAGTTAGTGTACGAGTGCCGGAAATAATGGGGCGGCCGGGGTTCCCCACTTCATGTATTTTTGGAAGCATATAGAAACGCCCTACCTTAGGATATTTTGGATTGAGAGAATCAAAAATTGCCGTTGATATTTTGCCCCCATCTTTCAGGTCGGTGAGTGCGTTCAGAACAATGGCGGAATGTGCTTTAGTAGGATCATGTTCGAGTGTCTGATAAAATGACATGTTTCGCAATCGGCGATGGCCTTCATCTAAG
>JAZHYW010048579.1:0-22240 GCA_037355805.1 Ixodes ricinus
CTTTAACATGCAAGCCATGGCAAGCCGGAAATTCGGGCGACACCTGGTGCCGGGTAGCGCCTGTTATCATCATCATCTTTGCATGAACCCCTTTGTGTCCTCCCTTCTTCTCCTCCCCGCGATGCCCCCCCCCCAGCCCGCTTGCCTGCCCCGCCCTTCCACCCTTGGTCTTGACTTCCTTCATGAAAGAGTTGGTAACCCTTACCTCAAGGCATCTAACACTAGGTCTACCCACTGTCCTTTCAATCAGAGCCAATCAGAGCTCTGCGTCGTTCTGATGTCACCGCAACTCTACCACAAGAAGCAGACGACTCAGCTCTCCGCATACAGTCATGTTGGGTTCCGTGTTTTGTAGTTCATTTTTCTCAGAATTTGGGGGTCTTTGTTTGGGGTTCATTTACCTCCTGGTGTTTTTCTGCCGCCCAATATACGACTTTGAACAAGTAAATTACTGTTTATCGGCAACTGAGAAGAATCGGGCCTCTGCAGAAATTTTTGGGGGGGGAGGGAAAGGGGGGGCGCTGTGGCTGTGTTTCATACAGTATCAGCATAAAATAAAGCTCCAAATAAATTTTTATTCCCTTGAAAGTTGGGTTTCCGTTCTTCAAGAACAGCTTCGATCCTGAGTTTTTGGTGTTTCCGAATCACGTAAAACAGGTTCAGGGGTTAAAGCTCGAGGTCTATTGGCCTTCACCGAGAACACGGAGCCCTAGCTATAATGCAGGCAGCTGCACTTAGAATCCAGACATCCGATTCAGCTTTAGAAGCATGCAGCACTGTAAATGCGCAATAGATGTAGCGGAAACTTTCCCATTCCGTGTGGCGCGTGAGATGTTCCAGCTGTGGAGATAAGAGCAGCATCAACTGTTATTGTATGTCGGAGGGGTCACCGATGTACAGGCTGCCTAATTTTAATTCAAACAGATTTACTAAAAAAATGCTGTGAAAAGTACAGAGCGCGACACTGTTAGCCGAACAAGCGATCGCTGGTTTTCCAGTTTTTCTCTCTAGAAACCAAGGGATGTCCTCCAAGTTATTACTGCTACAGCAAAGAGCTCATTTAGTTCTATATTGCTTAAGTGATAAAAGTTTCGTGCTCGCTAATACTATTTTTTAAGTAAAATGCGAGAACGCGTCGATGTCGTGTTTGCGCTAACAGTGTCACGGTGTGTACACTAATGCAGAGTGTGCAGGCGAGTTGGACGGCCAGGGGGACATAGCCTAGTGGTTCCAATAAGTTGGACAATTAAATAAAATGTGTCAATCAACTCTTTGAGTGGTGAAAATCAACCTTACGGCTCTCAATTAGAAACTTGGTGAGCTTTAGCAAAAACCACTAAAATAGCGCAGTGGTGTCCAGTTCTCCTTTTGTCCGTGTCTTCGAGTGCCAGTCTAAAACCCTGCACATATTTAAACATAATATAATATGTGAATATCCGTTGCAGCTTGGCCTCTTGTGTGTTTGTTTAGAAATTAAATGCACTATAAACGCCGTCGGCAGTGAAACAGTTGTGTGCAAAACAAACTATAATGGGCTCATAAGTTTGCAACAACGTATAATACGAATTGTAGCCAGGCGCAAAATACGATAGCAGTGCCGATGAATTACTTGAAAAACTTAATATCTTACCGCTCAACAGGCTATACCACTATAAACTTGGACAGCTAGTTCATGCAAAAGGAATAAATAGCTTTGATTTAATTCCCTCAAATCTAACGGACTATAACCTAAGGGCAAAGTCAGCTTATAAACTACCACGAACTAGAACGAATTACGGCAACCAAAAGATCAGCTTCCAAGTACCCCAGCTTTTAAACGCTCTAGGCAACAACGTATTGCTTGCCGGCACCACAGGGGCTTTTCAAAAACAGCTTCGCTCCTTCTTAGTCAAACATGAGATACGTATTATGTAAATGTATAAATGGTTTTAACTTTTGCCTGCATATGCTCTTATTGTTTTAAAGGTGAATTAGGGGCAAGGAGTTTTTTCCTGACCATTTTTTATTTGTCACCGTTTTAGATTGTCTTCTTGACTGACGACTGTAAAATATATGGTACTTTTTAATCGTGTAATGCTTTCCATACAAAAGCATTATACATATTTTTTACACTATGTACTTTATACTATGTAATTCATGCTTATACTCATTTTTACATAGTATACTTTATAGGACATTTTTTTGCTGTCTTATTTCCAGATCGTGTTTCTTCTCTCTCACTTCCTGACAATGTCTAATATCGGGCGGTGTGATTTATTGTGCTTCCTGGTGTTGTTTGTACGCATATGTAATTTTTTTTGCCTTGTATGATGTCCGAGTGTTATCACGATATTGTGTTGCCTTATGTTTCTGCATGCGCGAATTGTTTTCTTTTTTGTGTATTTGCCGCTGGATTCCGCCGTCTTTACCGGCCGCTGGCACCTCGTCAGGCAACCTGTTTGCCTTTTGTGCCAGCGGACCGTTCAAGTCGAATTTGTATTTGACTTGAAAAAATAAAATGATTGATTGATTGATTGATTGATTGATTACCAACCCAGCTGACTCCAGAAAAAAAAGATTATCGTCAAGAAAAAAAATCAGCAGAACCCATCCTTTGGGAATGATTATCTACGTTAATGCGAATAGCATCAAACGGGTGCGGAGTTATGCGCGTTTTCGTCAGGTGGCCGGCACACTCTAGATACGCCAGCCCACTCTTGAGGCGATTCTAAATTTGTTGACACTTTCACAGCCCTGCGCACGATCTCCCGCAGCCCAGCACGTGCGTTTGTGTCACTTAGGAAGGCGAGCAAAGCACGCGCCATACGCACAAACACTCAAAATGGTACCGACCAGACTTTCTGGCGTCTCAGCTAGTCTCAACCAACGGTACTCTAAACGGTTGTTTATATCTTTACCATAGGACGCGCTTACAGCGCTGTCACAGCTAACCGGTGCGCGCGCGTTCCATGCACGAGGGCTCATTCCGCTCTCGTGAGGCTGAGCACGGTAGAGGTCACCCTCCCGAGCGGGGGAGAGGGTGAGCTAGAGGGCAGAGGGTGAGCGCGGGAGAGGGTGAGCGAGCCCTCGTGCATGGAACGCGCGCGCACCGGTAGCTGTGACAGCGCTGCAAAGTGCGTCCTATGGTAAAGATATAAACAAATGTTTAGAGTGCGTGTGAATGACTGCCCTCATAGCTCTGTGGTTAGCGCGTCTGCCTGCTGATCAAAGGGTCAACGGTTCGAATCCCCCGCCGGCGCCGGTCTTTTTATTTATTTATCGACCCGCGGCGTAAGAGGTTAGATAGCCAGATAGATAGATAGATAGATAGATACATAGACGAAAAGTGCGTGAAGTATCCAAAGAATGCTATTCGCATTAAAAAAAATAACATGCACGGTCATTTTTACATTAGGTCGAGAGAGAATACTCCAGTGGATACCTCTGAAACAAGATAGGAAGGAGAAAACATGATACTTCAACGATGTGCAGTGCCACGCCTTTTTTCAATTCTCAAGCAATGCAGCGATTACAGAGGACCAAGCAGAACGGTCGTCTGCTTTCTGACGATCAAATGCGAAAGAAGCGCACCTTCCCAGGAGTCACTTTCGGAATTGGCACATGGCATTCTTGGAGCACTTGAGGACCGCCAAATTCGTTCACCTGGATCGCTCTCATTACCGACATGCTTGCAGCTGCTTGGGCAGTATTCATCCAGTTGGTGCAACGCCGAGCAGAGCGAGGCTAATAAAATGAAACATATTTTCAACACTGAGATACAGCTGAGCCAAAAAAAAAAAAAACTAACAAAACAACTGCTTTGCAAAAATTAAAAAAAATTATGTTTGCGGCCTCTAACGTGCGTTGTGAAAAGCTTGCACCATAGAGTTATTATAATGTATGCTAGAGGTTCAACTGGCGCTAGGTGTGTACGCGACTTCCGGAGGCATTTTGAAGCAGACAGCAGCCAGTCTACTTTTGCGATTGCTCCTGTGCATTCCTATAAGAAAACACGCATGAATTCTGTCTCTTCGCCAGAAAATAGCATAAATAACTTGTTATTTCGGTTGTACCGTATAGTCTGTATGTTTATTAATATTGTGAAAGTGTAACTGCTTTAGTCATCCTGGGTTCAGTCCCCACCCCTGGCCCATTTCGATCTGGATGAGCATCGTACCGGCGTGCGGTCGTGTATCACTACTGCGTGGTGCACGTTAAAAACCCCAGGCTAGCAGCTGTACCGCACTGGCTAAATTGCTCATCTACAGCAAGTGACTCGTCGCAACTTTAAATGGCTGACCAACTACACGCTGTATAAATATCCCCACATTTATTACTGCTTTATTTACAGCGTTTTTCTTTACCACTGAACGATGGTAAATATTTCAGGCCCAAACCTCTGTGCTCATGGCAGGTATGTAAAAAGGACAACGATTTTAAGCGAAATAATGATCAGAAAGGATGTAGTGTGTTCAAGGTTTGCTAGCATTCCGGTGGCGCTTATATATTGCTAATATGCCAGTCCTGTCATTATATGAAAATGACTCCGTCGTGCGCATCTTCAAGATCAATGAAAAAAAGATTTGAACTTAAAAATAAAGTATGTGGGCTACAAAAGGTGTGTCTTTTTATTATTTCCTATGTCGGGCAGTTTTTATCGAGCACCTGTTCTCTCGCTTCTCCCTTTTGCAAAGATTTGGAGCGCGCGAGTGGGATTTAAACCCAGAACAAGCATCTTCGCAGATATTCATCATGTAGCCTAAATTTGTAATTCCGACTATAAAACCCAGTATTTCTTTAATTACCAAAAACCCAGTAGTCAAGAGATTGTTTTTTTTCCGGAATATATTTGATGTTAGACTATTTTGACACTAGGTAACATATAGTAAGATTAATTACTATCGTCAGATACTAATTTGGGCTAATCACTACATACCAACTAGAAAGGACAATTGCGTTAAATGCAAGTGTCACTTGGAAGTTGGAAGAGGTCACCCCAGAGAACAAAGAAAAAAAATTACAGGAAGATCTATTGGTGGATTTCTAGGGAATGCGTTAGCATGACACTCGAGAAACGCTCCAAAAGTTCCCATTTAGGAAACGTTAACGCTGACCCTTTCACTTTTCTTGTTTTGGCTTTCTCTTTTGCTTCCTATAATTTTTGCTGCCACTTTTTGGCCTGATTATGGGATAAATGTTAGCGTTTTCCAAAGGGGGACGTGTGTGGCGTTTCTCATGGCTCATGCTAACTCATTCCCTAAGAATCCACCAATGGATCTTCCTGTAATTTGTTTCACCCCTTTTCTGTACTCCGCCTGCCAGAGTACGTCGACGCCCTTGGATATGGTCATCCATATCAATCGTGGAAGGAACTACATCCGGGCCACTCGTGGAAAAAACCATGTCCATATCACTCGTGGAGGGAACAGCATCCATCGTTTTAACTACACACACTTCACAGCCCACGCACCGCTACTACCAGAAACCCGAGAGCGAAAAACATCCGGCGACGACAGAGCAGCAACTGAGCACGCCCGCATTCCACTGCGCCTCCGCGGCGCCTCCTCCTCTCTGGCTCCGCACCAGCGTGCAGCGCTCCTGCGAACGAAAACGTCGCTTTGACGAAAACCCGGCGGTGTCTGTCAGTTTGTCAGCGCCGGGAAGAGAGGAAGAGGTTGACGCGTGCTGACGTCAGCGCTTCGAACCAATGGGAGCGTCGCACGCGTCACCGTCTCCACCTCCTTCTCCCTCTCTCCCCAGCGCTGACAAAGGAAAGACACCGCCGGGTTTTCGTCAAAATGAGCGTTCTAGTGCCAACGCATTAAAAAAGTGAAGGCTTACTGTGCAGGCGTTTCACTTAACTCATTGAGACCTATTAGAAAATGTATACCTTCGCCTGTTTGCAGATTCTAAAAACTAACTAATGAGTGAACTGCAACAACATTATCTGGAGTGTTAAACTATACTCGTGGACAGCGTTCTGTGGCTATGCAGTCCAGGATATGGGCGCACGGTTGCTCGAGTACCTTGAGTGCCGATCAAAGCTGTGCACGATCACTCTTCATTTATTCTGAAATGCCGCAGGTATTCGTCAATGAATATGAGAACTGCGCAAAAAAATATACAAAAAAATCTAACGACCTTCCTCGTTCTAACTGCTGTAGTGCGAAAAAATTACAACATATCCGCTTGAAACCGCGTTTCAAAGTTTGTTCAAGCAACTCTGTCGAGTAATTGTCGCCCGTACCGATACTTTGTTTTATCAAAAGATACAGACCATGAACATCGACAAATAATGTAAATAACACTGCTTTGCCAGTCATAAAAGTTTCACTTTTTGAGTAACTGGGATTTTATAAAAATGTGACTTTAAACTTCTTCCATCATATTGATTTCCAAACAGAGTTCCAGGTTGATTTTGTATAAAAATATGTATTAAGAAAAACAAATAGTTGGTCTTGTCACTCAAAGATGGGGCCACCTTCCTTTAGTGCGGGTTCAGCCAGAGGCCGAAAGCTTTTCTAGCCAAAATACCTTGGTCATTTAGCTTTTTTGATGTTTTCCACAATATTAACCTCAGCATCTATGAGATATAGCACTTGTTTTCTTAATGGGCCACGTTCGACTTCCGCCCTCTAAAGGCGTGCTGTGATTTTGTCCGTATTTCTTTGAGTGTCGGATTATAATAAATAAATATAAGCGTGTAATAAGAAGCGTTTTACAGCAGGATCATAGTTACATCGGGGGGCTCTGTTAGTTTAGTAATTTTATTGCTCCCGGAGACCTGGAGCTTTGCCGTTTTTGACCCGGCAGTAAGTTGTTGGCTTAATCAGTGCATTTTCGAGTATTTATTTATTGTAATATTTGTTCGCTTTATTTAAGTACCACTAAAGGCAATGGTAAGGCATTACATAGAGCAGGTGTTGTAAAAATTATTTAAATAGTTATACAAAATGTATCAATACAAAAAGAAAACAAACAAACAAATAGGATAACTGCAAGGCTTTTATAAAAAAGGTATCAAAAAGTCCGAGGACACCTAAGCGCTTCTTATGAGTTGTTGAATGCGAAAGCATGCCGCCTGCGACGTATTGCTTCCGCCTCGCGTTGTCGAAGGGCCTCGTCCTCTTGCCGCCTGAGACGCTTTGAATCGCGATCCGCTTGCGCCTCACGCTTTCGAAAGGCTTTGTTCTGTCTCCTAGCGCGTTGCGCCGCTGCTCGTTCCGCCCGCCGTGTATTCGGAGACTTGACAACGATGGTGGATTTCGCTGCCTGCCTCCTCGCTCGTTGTGCTGCGTTATTCCGCTCCCTTAGTTCGTCTGCGGTGTACTTGCGTGGACGGGCAGGTTTCGCTACTGCCGAGGTTGCGGCCGCCGACGATGTAGATGCTTGAGGCGCCGCCATGTTCGTCGGCGTCGAGAGGAGCAGAAGCGGCCGAGCGCGCGCCACCGTGTTCCTTTTACCGGCGCGCTGCCGGCGCGGGACCCGCAGCGCCATGGGGTGGCGTTCCTGAAACTATGACGCGCGCCAATGGAGCCTCGTCTGAAACTATGACGCGCCAGCCAATGGGAGCCTATCCATCAAATCGCTGCTACAGACGACAGGCTTCGCTCCATTGGGACAGGGGAATTTAGGTGCCGTTTTGGCGCGCGGCTTCAAAAGCTGATAACGCCGGTTCGCCCCATTCGACAGTTAAAACTTTCGTATTAAAACACGCGGTCGAAAAAAGTAAGAAAATAAAATAAAGAAAGTCGCAAGTTCCGCAGCCAACGAGCGATCAACATGCTTAAAAGCGGTGAGTCATCGTTTGCGGGTTACGCAGCCTAACATGAAGTTATCGTGATTTTTGGTCAGAGCTATTTTACTTTCCAACTCATTCCACTCAGTCGAGAAAATAAAAAATCGGGAAATGTCAACAAGTTAGTCTTATCGAAAGGGAAGTAAACATAACAGGACGGATAACAGGACGAGTTGGTACGTTTGCACCTTACAAACAGCGCGACACGGACGAAGAGAAAAACTGAACGAACCTTTTACCCAGTTTCTCTCTTCGTTTCACGTTAAAGGGAAGCCGACGTGCTTTATGACCGTAAACACGATTGTCCACTTCTATTAATACATGCAAACTTCGTCAGAATCACTTTATCGAGAAGGCTGTCGTTGCTCGCAGGAAAGCAGCGTCATTTGCTTCTATTGGCGAAGTCCAATTATCTCAAGGTGACCGCTCCCTTTCGCAGCATATGACGCGCTTATTTGCGTGCTTCGCAGTCGCTCACCCGATATAATCTTGGTCGACCACCGACGCCACTGCCGGGTGACAGAGGCACCACGGTCCTCTGTGCGTGACTGAGGAGTGAAAGCGAGCCATGGTGGACATCGTCTGGAAGTGTCTGGCTACGGGATGCGTCGCAGGACTCGGGGTCCTTCTGGTCCAGTACTTCTGGAACCAGCTGAAGAGGAACTTCAAGAAGGGTCTGCCGCCGGGACCTTACGGCCTCCCCTTCGTTGGTTACCTGCCGTTCATGCCCAAGGACGGCCATCGCGGAGTGGAAGCGCTCAAGGACAAGTACGGGGCCGTATTCGGGTGAGTGTCCATTTCCTGGAAGGGTCAGAGTCCAAAGACTTTGGCCTTTCCAGAAAGGGCTGCAGGCCGGTGCCATTTTCAGTGTCCAGGCGTATGACGCGTGTTTTGCATAACTTCCGAAGGCATGAACGCCTGCGTGTTGAGCTGTGAAAATCACACTCTGGGTTGTGAATTGAGAATCATTGGAAAGGTGTATGGACGCGCCTGCGACAATATGTTGATGAAACTTACCTGTGGTACCACATTAATTGAAAGATGGCAGTTGGTGTATTACAGCAATACTTAAAAGGGTACACTCCAACGTTTTTTTCGTGGTCCCCAGTTTGTCTGAAAATTCTCTAAACACACCACATACATCGCGGAAAAAGTATCCCAAATATTAGGCAAAAAATATATATATATATAATTTTTTTTGTATCGAAGTTATTGAATTTACAATTGTAGTCCTCACCGTGTTTTTGGAACTTAAAGTCTCTACTGGCAACAACGAAGAAGTGACGCCAGTGACAAGGATGGGTTCAGTTTTAGAGCGCAGCTCTTAGGCGCCCATTCCCGGCTTGAGCAGTGTCGCCGTCGGCGTAACTGCGCGGTGCATTATGGAACGTTTCCCATAATGGCACGTGACGTCACGAGTAATGTCACGAGGGTAACCAGTGGCGTCAGAAATGACGTCCAACGTGGCGTCACGTGTGACGTCACGAGGGTCACCAGAGACGTCACTCTTGACGTCACCGCGCGTTGCATGATGAGTTACGTCGGGAAATTCTCTCGTTAAATTTAGCGGGTAAAATTTCCCACTAAATTTAGAGGAAAACGTTCCCCGCTAAATTTAGAGGGAAATTCCCCTAAATGGGAGGCGAGCAGGAGAGGAGGAGGGGACGATACCGATGAGGAGGAGGGGCATACCCTCCTCTCCGTACCTTCGCCTCCTCCTCCTCAAGAGCTGCGCTCTAATTTGGCGTTAAAGGGGATTGTAAACGTCTTTCATTTTTTGAACTGTAGGATTTGTTCCCCATTGACAACAAGAAGTTCAGTGGTGCCTAATTAACCATGTAGAAGTTCGCTCCAGCACCCGCGAACAGCAAGGTATAAATGCTCGGCATAGTCAATTTTTATGCATTGCCTGCTTGACTGGCGAGACTGCCTGCCACTGACGTCACGGCACTAAGAAGTGCGGGTACGGTATTAAATATCATACTTTAAAGAGTAAAGATCTGGGATTCACAAATTATAGTCCGTTTTGGCAGCTCAATAAATCCCCGGAGAACCGCTTTAAGCCGCGGGATCATACTTCATACAAAAGCAGACTTGTGCCTAACGGTCACAAGTAAATGATTAATTGTAATAACATTTTATTGTAACTTTTGAATAATAATTTGACGATCAATCACATTTTGTTCCAACTATGTTAATACTTCAGTTTTCTTTTTCTTTTTTTCGGCGGTGGCGTCCGCTGTGATTCATTTACTGTTTTTCTGTATCATTTCAAGTAATCAAATATGTTTCCGAGAAAAGCTAAACTTATATAGCTGTCTTTTTACGTAAAAAATCGCTCTGCCTGGCCGTGCGTCCCTCGCCTATGTTGCACCCAAAGCTGGACCTTTTTTTGTTTTACCCCTAAACAATTAAAAGAAAGGGTACCAATCAAACAATTGATCCGTGTTTTATTGCGTCCCAAACAGCTGGTAAGGGCTTAGGCGGGTCACGCTTGCCTGAAGTGAAAGGAAATCAAACTAAAGTGTTTTACACACTACAAAGTTCAGGATTAACCTCATCTAGTGACGATAAAGAAGAGCCCCCTTCCCCATTCCATCTCGAAGGAGTTCACCTAGCGCGTGCTTGTATGGAACGTACTAAGAACAGAAGGTTTTCTTATCTACGTTTTTTCTTTGTAACTATATCGGGGTTTTCACTATACTTTGTTTGAGCTGAAGTCCAGACGCAGCCGATGCTACAAGCGCGAGCATCTGGCCCTGAACAGTGCTTACACTGCACGAGCGCGCGTGCTTGGCTGGGACACTGAAAGCCCAGGGCTCGCGCTTGTAGCATCGGCTGCGCCTGGACTTAAAGGGGGGGGGTTGCAACGATTTGTAAAACTAAAAGAATTTGAATCTCGTCATTTTTTGGTTGTTTTTCATGTCCCGGAGGATACAGATAAACATCTCCTTCAGTGAGTAAAATCTCGAGATTAAGCTGCGTTATTGCAGAGTCAGAATTCGAGCTTTTTCCCCCCACCTGCACCCACGAGTGGCAGCCGAAGGAACTACGGCGAAAAGCTTACGTGACCTCATGCTCGGCTCTAAGCTGCAACATAACGCCCGCTAACGTACGCAGAGAGGGAGAGGAAGCGTCCTCCCGAGCGCGCACACGGGAAGCTACACGGCACCCGAATGACGTCACTAGGAGGGGGACCAGGTGTGACCCTGAAGACTGGGAGTGAGTTGAGGGTTCCAGAAATGGCAATAAATTACTTTCTGTTTATTCATCCATTACTTTTGTGCTGCGAGTAATTCATTACTGTAATCAGTTTTTGAAATAAAGTAATTGCGATCAGTTACTTCTTTTCAGTAACGCGTACAAGACTGTTGAAAAGACGCGCTACTCGGTGCAGACACGATGGCAGAGGTGTCTGCGGACACTCCTCAGGCATCTTCGAAGTATGTCTGCTTCATATGCATATGCATGCTTCGAACATATATGAAAACAGGTTTTGTATGACAAATGTGACGTCATACAAGGAAGAACCACGCCTCAAACAGGACTGCAGACGCACCCCGCTTCCTAGAATTTTGTGTACAAACCTAGAATAACACCAATTCCTTTTCGGAGCGCTTGCTGCCTGAATATCCATCAAGACAGAAGATCCAACGAGTCGAAATATCCAATTTGTCACGTGACAGGTGGGAAGGTATATCCATCGAGACAAATAGTCCGATTGAGACGGAATGTCAGACGAGTATGAATATCCAACGCGACGGAGATCCAACCAGGCCTAAATGTCCGCCGCGACTAAATATCCAATATCCAACCAGGTCTGAATCTCCACTGAGGCTGGATATCCAATGTGTTATATATATTTTATTTTGTAATTTTTCGAGCATAGTGCTCCCAAATAAATAATCATAAGCCTGTCCCTCTTTTTACTGGTACCTTTTTGTATCCTACGTGAAAGGGCTTGCTGGAATGCTCCAAATTATCCTTAGCAACGTAAAGATCACATCCACAGGATGCGTGATCTCCGTGCCAGGACGGAATGGGGAAAGAGTTATTTTTTTTGTGAAGTTATTTTTTGGTGAAAAAATCGTTGTACATTTTCTAGGGGAAACAGGCTGTACATTGTTTCGGCGAATCTTGCAGGCTCACGTTGGGCAGCCGATACGTGGTGTTCCTGTGTGACTTCTGCTCCATCAAGGAAGCCCTGAGCCAGGACAGTCTGCTTAACAGGCCGGACGAGTTTCCTTTAAAGGTTCACAAAGAGTTCCAAGGTAAAGATTAATTCTGCTTGAGGTCTGCTAGACGGAGGTTCGAATGGGGGTTTGTCCTAGCCATTCATACTCTGAGCTGCTGTCAACAGAAGGGGACGTAGCGACCAAGCGATGAGGGAGCACGCTCAAGTGATTGCGCCGATTGTGAAAGAGACGATGGTGCTGCGAATCTATTCCACCTGCACACGAAACTTGCGTTTCTTGCGGCAACTTTGGGAACCGGTAAGGCTGCTAGAAAAATGTGTGCTGTCTTTGCATTGTTCTTTTGTTTGTTGAACGATTTTAAGGTTTCAGTCCTTCAATGTTTACTTCAGAGTAATTGACCTCTTCGTCTTTGATTGGTATACTGTAATCGAGTTAATTTTCGCAAGGACCTAATGTTCGCGAATTGTATGCAATTCGCGCAAAAATATGTTCGGCGAACAATTCCGGTAAAATGTAAGCGCATTGGAATCTATATTGAGATCCCACCGCGTCACGAAAACTTGAACCCGCAAATTGTTCCAAGATTTTAGCTTTGACCTTAATCGAGAAATATTGAGCCAGCGAAAAATAAGTTGTTTACAGTAGTTAAAAAGGAATGATATTGTATATAATGAGTGTCTGCGAGACCTTGGAAACAAGAATATTCTTTTATACCGCTGGAAGGAGACATTTCTGAAACGTAACATCACAGCCTTAAATGCGAGCTTTCAGCCATAATTTGATTCCTTCCTAGGATTGACTTCGTTCATTCTTCTTCCTTCAGATCCATCTCCGCGGGTAACTATACCTATGACTATATAGCATATTTATTAAAGTGACTGCATAAGTTTGCGACGTTTCAGTATTGCATTATTGCGAAATGATCGAATATAACGTAGCATGACGAGAATTCCGACACTGCGAGTAAAAACGACACTTACGACATACTACACATTGTAGTGTATGTGTCGTTTTTACGGGCAGGTTCCTTTTTTTTTCGCGCTAAATATTTATTAGGTTCTTTGCGTCTTCAGATTCAGGACATAGCTTTTTGATCCTTTCTACGTAACGCCGCATCAGTTTTTCTTTTCCTTTTCTCTTTTTTAAGTTGTCCAGTTCATTGAGAGCTGCGCGGGAAGCACTCGTGTTTCGAACTAATTCTACACCCCTTACGTCGTAGGTTTGAATGTCTTGAACGGACCACTGTGGAAGGAGCAACGAAGGTTCTCGCTCCGACTCTTCAAGAACTTGGGCATCCAAACCCAGGCTATGGAAAAGCATATTCACGTGAGGCATACATACTCACCTCACTGACTCGCCTAAAGACTTCAGAGTGGTGTAGATTACGGGCTTACCCCGAACAGAAATGCTCCGTACTCAGCCCCAAGGAAAGCTCCAAGAGCTAATCACTGTACCAAAAGTGCTAATTTTATAGCGACTTTTAGCAAACCGTTACCGTGTTCCGGGTACCGCACTGCTGGAGCATTTGAAGCATGATTTAAAGCATGCCTCAAAGCGTAGTCTCTAAGACACGAAAACAAAAATGTTTTCGCCGAAAAGTTAAGTCAGCAATATGGGAAAGATCGTAGATAACATATTTGTTGTCGGTGTGAAAACGCTTTTGTCTATTCGCCGTTTGCCGAGCACTAGGACTTGGTGTGTCGTACCCGGACAGTTTCACGGGAAAAGCGGCGAGCATGCAATTGGTTTAGAGCATACCACGCTACAGGTGTGAATTATCTTACGTATACGACGGGTGCACATGCTTCTGCACAGAGTATATTATAATTTCTCGATAAATAGATCCGTAAGACGACGCAGACGTGAAAATCGATCAGCGAAAATGGGGCCTGGTGGTATGGTTTATTGGAACTCGTTCGTACTTCACGCTTGCGGATAGCCACTGAAGTCACATCTGTGTCAGGTAAAATAAAATCTGTCATGGATAATCGAAGACAGCTTTCAATGTTGTAGATGAAGAGCTATTTAGTTTTCTTGAAAAAAGTGTTAAGCTTTGCAAAAATACTCCCATAAGAAAAAATATTTAGCCACGACGAAAATGAAAAAAAAAACAAACTGCGCATCGGTTTTCGCTGTTTTTCCAGCCAAACGTCTAGCGGTCAGAACCAGATGCCAAGTTTCAGAATTAACAGTGGTATTATTCAGACCTTATGAGATATTTTCTGAAATATTCAGTGGGGAAATGACTGACCGACGGAATTAAAATTATCAAAAAAATCACCTTTAACTTTTTGAATAGGATGACTGTTTGTTCTGGAACTTTGGCATCTGTTTCGAACCGCTAGCGCATTTGTGCGGAGATTGAGGCGTTCGGCTAAACGTCGTTTGATTCCGCAGCCAAAAAACAAACAAAACGTTGTAGATTGGCTTTTAAACCCGCCTGGTTCCACGTCTGAACTCCCGGCTTTCAAAGCACAGGACGAAGTGGGCCATCTGCTCCAGGAGTTTCGCGATAAGCAGGAACAAGCCCGTGGCCCCTACGACCCTGCTGACGCCGAGCACGTCCAACATCATCTCGGCCCTGGTGTTCGGCCAGAGGTTCGAGTACTCGGACCCCGAGCGAATCTACCTGGACACACTGGTCGAGATCGTCCCGATTCTGGCCGCCCAGATCTCCTTCATCAACTTCTTTCCCTGGCTGCGCGACCTCATGGTCTTCTTCAAACTCGGCGCCTGCGAGAGGCTCCGAGACGCCCTGGTCCGCCGAGAGGATTTCGTCGAGTAAGTAGAACTTGTGGGATCTTTACACCTTATACTACGCTCGATTCGATCAAGCCACGCTCCAGTCGTTCCCAAGAAAGTCACACAATACAGCAAGTTCAGTCAAACACTTCATCAACTCACATGCCGTCGACCCAAGTGCTGTTCTCTTCCGGTGGCGTCTGCAGCTGCACCGCTTCCTTCATGAGGGAGCGGTGCAGTATACCCCGCCTTCTATCTCCTTATATAACCAGCCCGACCCCTTTGTCTCCCGCCCCCTTCCTCTTCAATCGAGGAACTCATGCCCAGATTTGGCCACTATCACGGGCGAGCGCCACAGCGCCTGGGCGGCGAGAAATCTCGGCTCGGTACTGTAACCCGAGCCTCAACGGATGTTTGCCGGTAGGCGAGTGGGCCATGCTGTTCTTCTGCGCTGTTTGTGTTGCGGGGTTCAAAGGGGCCCAGACTGGCGGAAAATGTCGGCTTCGGCGCTGGAGACGATGATGGAGTCAACAAGTGCTCACACCAGCGGGGAATGTGGGCTTCGGGAGCGGGCGCATGGAGGCCAAGGCAAAGAGTCACCCCACAGACTGCGTACTTTATTCGTAACGTCCAGAGCACTTCTACTGTTAGGGCGAAGAAGCGATCACCGGTTTTTCCAGTTTTTCTTCTTTGAAACCAAGAAATGTCATCCAAGTTCTTATTGCTACGGAAAGAGCTGATTCAGTTCTAAATTGTAAGCGATAAAATTTCGCGCTCGCTAATAATATTTAGAGGTAAAATGCGAAAACGCGTCGATGTCGTGTTCGCGCTAGCAATGTCGCGATGAGTACTTACATCTGAACCACGGCCCCGGGTGCGTATTTTTGGCACCGATTTCAGGTCCAGGGGCGCGGCCAGTGACGTCACGGACGTCCAAAGTCTATTTTGTGTTCTTTGATGTAAACACGTTTTATTTTGGATGCCGCCGACTGCATTTTGAAACGTCGGTCGGTCGGCGAGTGTGTGCGCGCGGTCGGGTGCTGGCGGCTTGGCGGTGTACATACTCGCGGGTGTATGTCGACGTGCCGCCTGTGCTCGTCGCGTATCCAGAAACAGTGTTTTCCAATTTCGTTCGTCCGGTGCCGTCGGTCACTGCTGTTGCAAAGAAGATTCGTAGTGACTACAGTACCGTAAGACGGCACTTTTTGCAGAGCGTTCAAGTGCCGTCCGACGGTACTCCACCGACAGAACTCCGACGTACTCCGCGAATCGTCAAAACTTGATTTCCGAAGCTGTAGCGTGGCTTAGCGGTTTAGATGTCTGCCTCGCACGCAAGAGGTCGTCGGATCGATCCGCGGTGGAGGCTTATTTTTTCTTTATTTTTTTCGACCATTTTGTTTTGTTGGGGCATTTGGCGATATTTACGACATTTATTTTTTACGACTAGAACTGAAAAAAAAAAAGAATACTGTCGACACAGTGCTAAAAGCGCGAGCTAGTTGCTTTGAATCGCGCGGCACGAGCGCTCCTGCAGCGGGTGCAGTCAAGCCATTCAAGGCTACTCGCTCGCCGCTTGCACGGCCTTCGCAGCTCTTCTATGCAAAGGTGATAATCCGTCGTATTACACACAAGTACAGCTCCAAAAAATGCGTACAAAATTACGGCGGCTGGGCTCTGTCGCCTCCGGTACACGTAATCTTCATTTGCAACAGGAGTGACGGACGGCACCGGACGAATTTGTTTGAAAATGGAGAAAGCTTATCTTGTCTTCCTGAGAACGCGACGAGTACCAGCGACAACGTCGACAACACGCACCAGCGAGGGTACCGCCGAGCCGACGAGCACCCGGCCACACACACGCCGGGCGACCAACAGTTCGAAATGCAGCCAGCGGCATCACACAGAAAACGTGTTGTTGATGTCAAAATAACTAAGATGTCAATATAAAAACTGTTATTTCGAGGTCCGTGACGTCATTGGCCACGCCCCTGGACATCAAATCGGTGCCGAAAATACGCACCCCAGGGCCCCTCGATCGTTCGATCGCTCCGTCGATCCCCGGTTCGTATACGGCCTGACGCATCGCTCTCCTTCCCAATGAGAGCGAAAGTGCGAAAAGCGGCCGCGGTGATTAGAGTGGCGCTACCGAACGCTGACGGTCTGCAGATCGTCTGGCGGAGAGCAAGCGTGGCGGCCGGGTGAAACGCGGGGCGAGGGGCTTGGCGTGCTTCGCTGCTTGAATGTTCGTTTTTTTTTTTTTTAAGTGCAAGCTAATCGGTTTTTCCGCGTATCATATTGAGTCGAGTTTACGAGAAATCAGGCTCCACAGCGTCTGAAAAAGGCTTCGCCCCCAAGTGTTGACTTCGCGCTCTAGGCGATTTCTATGGGAACGGCCGCCTAATAGCATCTTCATTCGTAGAATTACTGCTGTACGATGCACATTGAAGAACTCAACTCAGGAATAACATTACATCTCTAAATTGTCTTTCTGTATGATGGATAGAAGACACAATCTCAACGCAGCCTGACTTTGCACGCTATGAACATTCCCGCAACCTCATTCTAGCTTCCAAGCTGCAGCTCACTACTTACCTCCAATAAGCGGAGCTATTTTTCGTTGTAGTGCTCTTACATGTGCAATTACGTGCCCTGATTATGACGCAATTACATATAATTTCCATAGTTTGTTTTATTTAACAAATAAAAAATCGAGTACATACGTAACAAGAAAGAAAGAAATGCTAAGGAAGGCGACTCACACCTTTATCAAAACCGTAGACACTTTCTGGATAGTGGCGTGTGTACATGATGAAGTCCCTTTCTACAGACATAGTTAGCTTGACTAACAAATTTTTACCTGTGATTGACCCAATCCCGAAAAGCTATAATTCACGTTGAGAAATAAAATAACAAAACAACTCAAATTAAAAATGCTAAGAAAGCAGTTCTACAAAATCAAAAACATTAATCCAGAACGTTTTTTAAAACCTGAGATATAGGCCCAACGTGAAAAGCGCACGAACATTGAACCTTTGCTTCTGAGAGTAAAAATAAGTTCTGAATTTGATCACCTAACACAGTCTCGTTGTCGTGTAACGCGCGTTGTCAACGACGTCGACGTTGACAACGCGCATTACACGACATCAAGACTGCGTTCATTCCAAATCGTCTGCTTTCCCAAGACAAAGTACCCACAACAAATCGCCGGAAAACGCCCCGACCGCAAGTCCCCTCTTTTTTTTTTTTTTCAACAAATTATGCGGAGGTTTTTAGTCAGTTTCCTTTTCACCCCCTCCTCCTCTCTCGAATTATCCTCTCCTTCCTTCTTTCCTCCGCTTCCTCCTTCTTTCCCCTCCTCCTCGAGCGTAGTGCGACGCCAGTTGGAACTGTACAAAAAATGCGCAAAAGCTTCCGGAAAAAAAAAAAACTGAGCAGAGCTCACCGAAGTGTTTAGCATTTGGTGATCGCTGCACCACATAACCCTGTAATCTTGCAGATATGGGAGCACAGTGGTGTAGAACAGCTTAAATATGCGTCTTGAACGCCTCACTTCTGGGGTTTGAAGTGCCGATTCGACAAAAGTGCAAACGGTGCTGCACATTCACGTCGCTTCCTCTGTTGGATAGGAGAGACCTCCACAATCCAGTTCTGTCATGAACTTGTACACACGTGGTTTGTGCGCGGTGCTTCCAGCAGCGTCTTGCAACTGGGACATCGCAAGACGCTGCAATATCCCAGTCATTGCAGCGTTACTGGGACGCTGCAATTCTGGACGCTGCAATTACTTGGACGTCTTGCATCTGGGACATAACACCTGTGAGCAGGGGGGCATAAATCCTTTAGAGGTCCGGGTGCGACATACAGTTTGCAGTGGCAGCCATCTTAAAAATAGCTTCCCCTAAAAAAATGGAGCGCGAAAAACAAAGAATCAAAAGAAAACAGGCTTAGTGGTTTATATATAGCAGTACTGAACTTCATGGTTCGGAGTTTCGGCGAAGAAATTATCATAAAAAGGTGCTTTGGGAATCTTGTTTTGTATTTATTCGACTAAGGAATTAAATAAATGGGAATACCAGTTCGTCAGTGAGCATATTTAAAAATGCAGGTTTGTTGGTAACTTCCTTTAGAATAAATACAACGCTCGCGTGCGAAAAGTGTAGTGTTTGAAAAGTGGGGCGTCTGATGTGTCCTTGGTAGATGAGACATTCAGCCAGCGCAGTACAGCCATAGAAACATTGAGGCCACCGGGCTTCGGCTGCGCGTGCGCCGAAGTGTTGTCAAAGGCAGAAAGCTGGGGGTCAATACTGAGAAACCTGCAGAGGAGTTAAAGCGCTGCGGGAAAGGTACGGTCTCAGTCACCATATAGAGCTGCGGTGGAAGGGAGAAACACATTCGACGCGGCCGTAAAAGAGCGCGCCTGTTCGCTCTAGTGGGCCTTGGAAACAGCGCTTCCGGGTCGCAGTAATTAGAGAGTTTTCGTAGGCTGTTTACCTACCTTTGCTACGCTCTCCGGAACGAAAACTCCACTATTGCGCATGCGCGACGCTAGCTTTGCCTGTAGAGTCCCGGATCTCGGAGCGGGCTGCGGAGAACGTTGCGAGACAGCCGAAACGATCTACGAAAACTCTCCATTAACCATTTATATGTACAGTCAAAAAAAAAAGGAAGACAAAAACGTTTATGAGGGGTGGGGATCACCCTCTGAAGAGGTTGGGAGGCTGGGTGGGGAGAAGAGAGTCGGGCGATCGCTTTTGGGCAATGCAGTTCCGCCGAGACCAAATTCATACAAAGTCGTCAACACAACCGACTGGCGGACCATAACACAGTCTCACCACCCCACACATAAAAGAGGGGCGTCAGAGACCGCCGAGTCACTGCCGGCTTTGGCATTTCCTTCACACGTTGTTGATGATGATGATTAGGAGTTTATTGGCGCAGCAGCAGCGAGGCTATAATGCGCCAAACTTAACGTATTAAAAGCATACTATAACACAAGTTTACTTTGAGGCTACAAGTTTACAAGTGGTACAAATACCCAGTTTGTTTTAAAAAGTCTAAAACACGGCTAAAAGGAACTAAAGGTTTATCCCCAAGCAAAAATGAGGGATGAAATGGGAGGTGATCCCTAAAAAGTTCGGGAAAACATGATTGACGGAGTGGTTGATGGGACGAACAATGCCACAAAATGTGCAACACGGTCAGAAGCTCTCCACAATGCTCACATGAGTGCAACATCTTCACCACGAAGCAGATACTGGTGCGTCACCCGGGAGTGACCTATTCTTAGACGGCACAGAAGAACCTCCACACCCTTCACACGTAACATCCCGCGCACATGATTGAGAGCTTGCCACCTACACCGCCCTCCTATTATGTCATAGCTAGCCGACATGGGTCAAGAAAATAATAAAGAATATTAGGAACCTTTTTTTCAAGAAGACATTGATCACTGCACTCCATCTAGTGGGAAGAAGAAAAGAGTAACCTTGACGTCTGTGCTGATTCGGGCAACTCTTGTCCCAGTCGTCATGAGCAACCTCCGGCTTCAAAAATCCAGTTTGTCAAAGTATCCGCCCTCAACTGATCTTTTACATATATGCCGATTTTTGAATAACGATGGATGTTTCCGGGTAAACTAAATTTGATCAGGTGAATGCAAGCCCCAGACAGAGGCGGACACCACGCTAAAACTGATTTTTATTAAACTCTGGAATAGAGCAAACACACCAAGCATTACCTAGAGATAAATTGGATTTTAAAGGGATACTTCAACGAAATTTGAAATATTCCCGTCATGTTCAAAAATAGGTTGAATATGATCCACAATATCCGTAAATGACAATCGCACGTTTGTATTTTGATCCTGGTGGCTGTATTTTTCGTTATAAACGGCCCACTCTGGCAAGCGCTCGGAGAAGGCCCAGCGCAATCGTGACGTAGGTCGTCTCAAGACGAGCAAAGCTACGGCGAGGCTGACGTCGAGAGGATGGCCTAGTCGTTCCAGCCACCGAAGCTGCTGCTTTTGTAAGAATTTTGAGTGACGGGTTAATCTTCTATGATCTTGTAGGGGGACAATAGCGACTTCTGCGACACACAAAAGGGATTCTCGGGAAGAGGGAGTTCCTCTCTGGTTCCTCCTTCCCCCCTTCTCTCGTCGTGGCCGGAGGCGAGACGACCTCCGTCACTAGCTGTCAAGGTTCCTAGACGAGCATTACAAACGAGCGTTAGCGACATCCACCAGGTGCTCTTTGCTAATCACTAAATTCGTTTTAAAATTTCTTTTCGAGACTTTTTTAGCCAGATTTTGGTATGTTCCATGTGATACTGCTCTTTTGAACACATATAGACCAAAAAATGAGCGCCGAAATTTCGTTGTAGTATCCCTTTAAGCTTGGTTGATGATAGCAAAAACCATCGGAGATGAAGAGGATAGAGCAAAGTCCGGAAATATATACGGCCAAAAATGTACTGGTACCAAAAACTGATGGAGCCTGGATATATTGTCAACGTTAACGAATCAGTAGGTAGGCGTTGCTCAGTAATTGTCCCCGGGAATCAATTGTAATCAGGGTTTTGCATATGAGGAGTTTCGTTTGGTGGTATTGGTATTTCGTGGTGTTCTTTTTTTTTGGTGGATAAATCTGGAGACTTTTGCTTTTGTTTTTGTAAGTTCGTATTATTAAGAGTGATTTTCTTGGCTTTTTCAATCCCTGGCTTCTACATTTGTACACTCATTTTGGAGCTGTCTGCCTTTCTCACCAAATTGACTCTGTAAATTCAGCACATCTACCGGAAATAAATGAGTACAATCTCTTAAACATTATTAATTCAATGTCAATAACGAAAGTAACTGGAATAGACCAAATTCGTATAGGGATTTACTCTAGAATTTTCAAGTGTAAAACTGGTTCTCCTTGCTATAGTTAACGGATGCCTGACAACAGGGAAAATACCGGAAGGACTAAAGTTGTCAACAGTGAGACCGCTATACAAAAAGGGTAGCAAGAAAGACTTAGGAAACTATAGACCGATATATCAATATTACCAGCAATCGCTCACATTATCGAAAAATGGGTACAAATATGTATGAATCTCTTTTGTGAGAGATTTTTGTTATTGAACGATGGGCAATACTGTTTCAGGCAACAAAGGAGCACTATTTCATTACTTGAAGTTTTCTCAAACAGTGCTAATGAAACGCTTGAAAATAATAAAGTAGCCCTTGCCTTGTTTTTGGACTTGTATAAGGCCTTTGATACAATTGGTCACGCACTCCTCCTATCAAAACTCAACAAGCATGGTTTCAGGGGCCCGTTTCACAAATTCCTCAATGACTACTTTACTAACAGGTTTCAGATGGATAAAATTGGAAGCAGCAATAGTACAAAACTCAGAGTCGATTGCGGCGTGCCACAGGGTAGCAAACTAGGTCCGTTATTGTTTAATATATACGTGAATGATTCTAGGGTTATTACCACTACGATCTTGAATGTTTTCAGAGCAATACGTAACCGGAACGAAGTAC
>JAZHYW010048580.1:0-15238 GCA_037355805.1 Ixodes ricinus
TTCAGAGTGTAGACCGAACATATTGCTAGTCTTGAGGATAAATGTGTAAGTACTCCCTCTCTCACATTGTCAGAAAAATAATTAGTTTACCCGGCCACAAGAAGATAATTGCGAATACTTCGTGTGATGTTTTTTGTGTATTGGCCACAAGGAGATAATTGAAGACCCTTTGTGTGTATTGGTTTAACACACGAGGAAAGAAACAAAATGAAATACAAAATAGAGTTGTGTGTTCAGCGCGACGAGTATGGTGTGTGTTTGTCCCAAATACTGGTGTGTGCGTGTGTGATAGTTGTGCGCTGTAAAGTTAGTAATCAATTTTTTTTTAAGTTTGTTTTCTAGTCTGAAAGGTGAGCTTAATCGAGCGCTGTGTTCCGGAACAGAACTCAAAACCATGCTTCGAGGTGTGCTTTGCCGCCCTCAGCCTGCACCGCGATCAACTCAATGTAACACGAATTGGGTTTTTTTTTAATAAAATTCATGGAGCACTGAAGAAAGAGAAAAAATGTATCAGCGCCACCTTCGTTGAATAAAATATGGGGTTCACGTGGGATCGTATTAAGTCGTTAACAAGCCTGACTAAAAACGCCAAAAAAATCATAGATTTTTTATAATTTTTTTTAACCAAGATATACTTAGAATGCCGAAATCCCGATATTCCGGGAAGAAACATTTCTTTTCTCTTTCGGTCAACCTTTTTGAGGGGTACAGGGCCCAACCCGCGATTGGTGTGGAAAGTGGTGTACATACATTGCAGGAGGAATCCTATCAATCAATCAATCAATCAATCATCAATTTATTGATAGGGTTCACTGATCAATCCATGTTGTAAGATGTAAGCAGGGTGAAACTGCAGGAAGCGTCTCTGCATTGTACGTATCTGATTATGTTTACTGTATCGTTGAAATGGTTGCTTTCCGCAGCCTCCAGAGAGCTGATAACAACAAAATGAGGACGAAATTCCGACGTTAAGTCCACATGATGCCTATCTTCCCTTTTGTTGTGGTATGTCAGCCCGATAAAGCTCATAAGCGCCGATGCACTATGTATCAAACGGCATGAATAGATTCTTTAAAACGCTTGCCTGTGGCACGTTCCAGACAAGTGATAAAAAAGTGGTGGGCGAAAATGCATTCCCGAGCTCAGCCTATGAGCCAAGTGGCGTGTGCGTTTGGTTCACTACACATCCTTACTGTGGTCGTATCCCCGGCGGCCGGCCCTTGCGGTGGTCGATGAAAGGTGCCCGTGAGCGCGCTGCTCGGCCACTTCCAGGTGGCGGCCGCTCCGAGGGCGGCGTCCGGCCCGAACGAGTGGCGCCGCGGTTGTCGGGGCCTGTGTGTCCTGGGCCCGGCCTACTTCTTTTCCTTGTCGCCGTCGTCATTGATCACGTCGATCACCTTGGGATTGGATTCGAGCTTCAGAACCGGCAGAACAACAGAACCCTGGGATCCTATCTGGGTTTAATCAATGTTCAATACACACCCTGCCCGTTTCTTTTCTGGATGGAAATCGTACCAGCGTGCGATCGTACATCACTGCGACGTGAGGCACGTTAAAAACGTCAGGTAGGGTGTGCCCCGGTTAGCAGTAGTTTTGCACACTTTCCCATCTACAGCGTGCAAGAATATCACCGTACCCTCAAAACTAAACTCGGGTTGTTTCAGCATGTAACGCCTAATTTCGCTTATTTCTTCTTTAAATTAAATCTTCAGATTTTCAAGTGCAGCCTTGCAGCAGGCTGCGCAGTCCTTCAACCGAACCAAAAGGAGTAAAGGGCGCTATGCGGTGATGAAAGATAGAGTTCATGTATTCGCGACTCCAGCGACCTATAGGGGACGCCACTATCGGGCAAATATGGCGGTCGAATCCAGGTCGTGCCGTGCCATGTGCCAGCTCAACGCACAACGCTGGGGCATCAGCGAGCGGGAATTGGACTCCAAATGGTTCGCCCCGCTTTTTATTCTCCACGTTTCGAACCTCCGGCGATGTGTTGGGGTAAGCGAGCTTCCAGAGGCTTGACTTTCTTCGAGGAAACGAGGAAAGGACTGCCCACTGTCCTTCCACTGTGCTGATGAACGTTGAGAAACGCAGAATGTCTGGCTCACGCGGTTCCATAGGTCGCGTGCAGAGCAACCTGGGTCACAAGGCGATACTACGGTTACGACACAGACACCGGTAGAACTGTTCTGTCGCGCAATCCACCGACAACATGCAAACACGGAAGCCAGAAGAGACGAGCAGAAATCGCGAAAGGACCTGGTCCGGCCAGTTCAGTGTTTTCCCGCTAGGTGTCGTTCGTTTTGCTGGAGTCGCGACCGATGCTACACACAGCAGAACACTCGCAGGAGGAGGTCATCGGGTGGGTGACAGTCTTACGGGCCTTCGCGCATTTGAAGACGTCTACGTCTCCGGGCCTGGACGGGATTCCGGCTTCTGTTCTTAAATCGATGGGAACGAAGACAAGGCAGCAGATGGCAGAGATCTTCAGTGCAATCTTCAGTGGCTCAGAACCCGTGCCCCAAGACTGGAGGCTTGGTCGGGTTGTCTTGGTCCCTAAGAAGGAGGCAACCGACAACATCTTCAGGACTATCGGCCACTTACAGTGACGTCCACCATCTACAGAGCCTTCGCACATATAGTGAAAGATTACATGGCAGCATGGGCAGAGGGGAATGGGGTGTTAACGGAGCTGCAGGGAGGCTTCCGTCGGGGTCGCCGACTGGAGGACAACATTTTTACGATCACCCAGTGTATTGAGGTCGCCCGTAAGGAAGGAAGAAAACTACTGTGCTGCTTCCTTGACATTGCGAAAGCCTACGACAGTGTACCTCACGAGTTATTGCTCCAGCACCTAGAACAGTTAGACATGCCACGGCAGTGGTTGGCCCTCGTCCGATGTCTGTATTCGGGCAACGCGGTGACAACAGAGATGAATGGTGCCAAATCGGAGCAAGTGACTGTAACAAGAGGTCTACGACAAGGCTGTCCGCTTTCTCCTCTCTTATATATCCTCTATGTGTCGGGGCTAGAGAGGCGCTTGCTCCAGTCGGGGGTAGGATTCTGTTTCACCCATTTAGAAAAAGGAGAGCCAGTGAACTGGACGCTACCAGGTCTCACCTTTGCGGATGACATCGTACTTACAGCGGAAAGTGTAGAGGCACTACAACAGCTTTTAGTCATCTGTGTAGAAGAGGCGGATGCGCGCTGCCTTCGCTTCAACAGCAAAAAGTCGGCAGTCGTGCAACTAGCCGGGCCTGAAGAGCCGCGTCTTGGTCACTGCGTGCTGAAGGGCGAACGAATCCCCCTGCAAGGCACCTATAAGTACCTGGGTATTCTACTCACAAATAAGCCAGAATACCTAGCGGAACACCATCTCCACCTCAGAAAGACGGCCGTGCGAAACACCAGTGTCCTTCGCAAGCGTAACCTATGGAGCTGCAATCGATTTCTGGTTACAAGGGAACTCTGGAAAGCAGCCATGGTACCTGGCCTAACGTTTGCTAATGCTGTTGTGTGCATTCCTGGAGACGTAAGGGACATTCTGGAGCGCCGGCAGCGCGAAGTTGGGAGGCAGGCCCTAGGCTGCCATGGCATGGTGGCGAACGAAGCTGTCCAAGGAGATCTTGGATGGTCATCGTTTGAAGCCAGAGAAGCAGCTAGCAAGATCGGCTACGACGGGCGTCTGCGACTCATGGACCGAGGACGGTGGGCCAAACGACTATTTGTGTACATACACCTGACAGGGATACAGACAAAGTGGAGAAAGCGACTGTACCAGCTGGAAAAGAAATATGGCTTCTTTACTGTGCCCGTGGCTGCCACTACAGAGCAAAAGTGGGAACTGGAGGTGCGGAAGAGAGTGCGCGAGGAAGAGGCTGTGCAGTGGTCGGAGGCGGCCCGCTCAAAGTCAACCCTGCAAGTGTACAACCGCTGGAAAAATGAAATATCGACAGAGACAACCCTGTATGATAATAGCCTGGGCAGCCGCCTGCTTTTTGAAGCACGTGCGGGAGGGCTAAGAACGCTAGTGTACAGGCAGCGTTTTGACCAACAGGTACAATCAACATCATGCCGGGCATGTGGTGAAACCGAGGAAACTATCAAGCATATTGTGCTCTCCTGCCCAAGTCTCGTACCAAGACACCCGGTGGATTGGGGCCAGGCGCCAGACAACGGGCTACATCTAGACGAGGCACATTCACACGAACAATTTCTGGCAGAAGCCCTCGGCTTCCGAGTTGGGGACACAGGCAGGGATGCTGTGTGCTGGCCCAGTGTGGACGTAAATCGCGCTGCAGTGGCACTGCAGCCCAGCTGGAAGTGCAGCGACGCAGTCGAGAGGACTAAAAGGAGGCTGGAGGACTGGTGGCGAAGAATGCAACAGTAGTGCAGTTTTTTTCTTTTTTTTCTTTCCGGTTTTATTTGGCTAGGTATGATTTCTATTCAAACCGCCCGCTTCAAAGGGAACAGCCACAAAATCATCATCATCATCATCATCATCGCGAATAGACCTTTTCTGTGTACTCGTCCCCAGCCACCTAATAGGCGTATCCGGTATGGGCGACGAAAAATAATCCAACGTTTCAACCTGCAAATAGTAAAAAAATGAAGGGGAGGCAAAACGAGAAAGTGTGACGGTTACGCTTATATCCTAAATGCCTCTATTGGCGTGGCAAAGGCAAAACAATGTTTTCGCCCATACTGGAAGTGACGTCAATTCAAGATGGTGGCGCCCTTGCGGAAAAGGTCTATAGGCTCCCTACGGAAGCCAGAGATGCGCGTCTGTTTTCCACGAGCCGCGCCGCTATTCACCGAGATGCGATCACGTGAGGAGCCGGATCAAGAGCCGTGCAGGAAAGTACACGTTGCACGCGCCCCGGTGCCCTGCTTTGAGAGCGCCGCACGCCTCGAACGCGCGGCGCCGCTATTCGCCGAATTCAGTCAAGTGACGAGCGGGATCAACATGCCGTGCAGGAAAGACGGCGCTCAGCGGAAATGAACGCGCAGCACTGGCTCGTAGGGAGCCTATAGCGCTTTAAACACGCGGCAAATTAAGCCACCATTGCTGACCTTCTTTGTCTTACCGAGATGCCGAGCCACTGAAGCTGGCGTTGACGAGCCACCACAAAGGCCTATGCTGGGGAGAAGGACACAGTAGCATCTACAGTGGCAATAACCTCTCCTTCTGTAGCAATGATGAAGTGAAGCGAACAGAATAAGAGGAAACAAAAACTGAAGGTCGGTTATGGCGGCGCCCATGCATAGCTGCCTTAAAGCGTCTATACAGGAACTCTAATGATAGATAAAGCGTTGAATATCCTCACTTATCCAAGCACCGCCATCGTTTGATAGTTCCGTGGGCGCTCCTATTGGATGCTTGCTACCCGTCGCCATTTTTGGCTCATGGCACATCCTTGTGCCATGAGCTTGTTTTGTTTGTTTTTGTTTGTTTTTTGCTGTTTTGTTTTTCCACATGCTCAAGGACATTTTGATCGACTTCGCTTGCCGGATAAGTGGGCGACATAAAGAAGCATCGACTGGTACGGGATCATCGAAGGCCAAAGAGGCCGAATAAGTAAAGCTTAAATTTATTTCCTGATTGTCATCGCTGCTGTAATCATTCGCCATGTTTCCGACACTCACCTCTCCAACACACATCTTTCTTTTCTTTTTTTTTTTGCAAATACCAATTTATTTTGTCGCATTTCCGCTTCTTCTCCGCAAATTATGAATGGTAAGTTGGTCCAGTTGCTGCATGCTCACTTTATTGAAAGGAACCGAAAATGGAAACAGGGATAGTACAAGCTGAACTATGCAAGACGCTTGAAAAGAGCTTGTCGAAATGGAAATGAACTGCTGTAATGTGGTAAGTCGTTTCAGTAGGTTCATAATTTTTGATCCCGTTTCTAAAGGCTCCGGAAAAGGAACCAGGAGAAGCTGAGCGACGCAAAACGCCTCGTATAGTTTGTCCTGTTTTTGTTTTGTCCTCTCGGCGTTCCTCAAAACGCAGTGTTCCGTTTCTCAACGCTGTTATTATTTTCACCCGGAAATAAAACAAAAATACGTAATACTTTTTCACACCAGTACAATGCAATGGAGACTTGAATTTTCAGCAAACTGCTTTCCGCCATGCTTCCATGTCTTCCACCAGGACGCGAATGTTTGTGCACAGTGTTTGAACTATTTACATCTAAATTGACATGCACTATAAACCTGGTACTCACGCTTACAAGCAGCGCGTTTGTGCACATGAATTTTCCCAGCTTCATGCCTTTCAATCGCGTAGCAAGAAAATGGAAATATCCCGGGCATTATTTGTGAGGAAGGCTACATTCAAAGGTCGCCTGTTAGCTCCACAAACTCACTGACAGGTTCACTACCATATACCCTGGAGTCCTCTCTCCAAGGAGCAATGTTTTTGCGGAAATTCGTTGCTCGGTCACTATTCTGTGTATTGGCGCGGGAACGGAAAAATAAAAAAAAATAAAAAGGAAAGGGCGTAGGTGCAACAATTTTCGCAGGTTCATTTTTTACATTTTCTTTGCAATTGTTGTATTTTTCAGTTTTTAATGACGCTTGAAAAACGTCATTGTGTTGTGCGAAATAAAAGGACGACCAGCCATTCCAGGCTCACGGTGAGCAATATCCATGATATCCGAAAGCCAACAAAAGCTGCTCAGAGGCGATCCAATATGGTGCAAATAAGTTGTGCACTTCCCTCAGACATTTGATCGTCAACGACAATTGTAAAGTATTACGCACTCCCTCGAGTGTATTGTCCTTACGCACTCGAGCGTCACAGGAGCGAGTATTTCCAGAAAATAAATACAACGACCTATTTCTGCCTCTGAAACGACGCACTTCTGTGGAATCACGATGAACATACTTTCACCATGGAATCATACCAAAAAATGATCGATGATGAAATTGATTGGGTTGCAACAGTATAGTGCCACATTTTTAGTTTGCAAATAATCAGGGCAACGTTCATGCAATGTATTTACTTCCACGTTCGAATGCATTGAAAATGATAGCCAAAATGTCCAGTAGAAAACCTTGCACTGCAGTGGGAAACAAACAGGCGAGGCGTCTATGGAGGAAAAATTTCGGCTGCCGACGCGAGGTACGTAGCAAGACTTCTCGAAGGCACAAAATCGTCGTCGTCTAGCCCTGCCCCCCCCCCCTTAACCCCGGATAATGAGCTTATCCCGGCTTATCCCACCCCAAGATGCAGCAACGAAAAGGAGTCCCCCGCTGTCGAGATAACGAGGACGATTTTCCTTAGGAAAAGCTTTTTGTAGGTCGGCCTTTAATCTCGCCCCTCATCCCTTTCGGGTGAAGGTTTACAGAATTGCATAACATAACCCATAAAATGAGACTGAGGTTACAGACTCGTTCGAGTGTGGGGGCCCATAGTTCATCACAGAAAGGTCGAGGAACAACGTAGGGTCGGGGGAGCGTGAGTGCATCTGGGCACAACAAAGTGCGACAACTCAAAAATGTTTCCTGGAGAAATAGTCATCCAACTCAAAGGGCCAGTGGCGCTTATCTTTAGCTTTGATTTGTTTACACGGCGTAACCAAGAACTAAAATGCCACCGCTCCGTAAATGTACTCGCATTTTCAATGCAGCAAGAGAACAAGCATACTGTCGTTGCCCTGTGGCACTGCAGACCCTTTCGGAAATTCCGCAGTGCCATCTGGTGGCTCAAGCATCAGTTTAACATTAGACAGGCTAAGGGCGGTAATCCGAATGCAATATATCAATTGGGCCCTGCAGCGTCACTTTCCTGCGTCAACGGCAGACAAGAACGTGTTTTTCATCATAAAGTTCTTTCTCGATCTGTTTCGGTTTCGATGGTGAACAAGAAGGACCGGCCGCCATTAGCATGACTTGGATGCCATACACGTGACAAATTCCGCTCGTAGATTTGAAGTGCTTTTGAAGGTCTTTGTTCTTTATTTTTCTGTTCATGCAAGCGCGAGCTAGCTTACACTACTCTAAACGCACGAGCGTGGAGCTTTTTCGGATCGCTTAAAATCTACGAGCAGAATTTACCATTAGGTGATCATGGTGATCAAAGTGATCAGACTGCATTTTGGTAATTATTCGCTAATTATTCGGTGACTATTCAATAATTATTCAAATTTAGTGTGTCTAAAAATGTTTCTTCATTTTACGTTTTTCGCTTTCATGATAATTTCCGTAACATACATCTATTTCAATGCTAATTGCTAATGACTCGAGCTCTTATCTTTAAAGTTGTTCCTCTTGAGCGAAAGTTTGTGTAGCCGAGGTGCGTCCGTGAGCAAGGAGCCCACGCCTCTGGCATAGTAGCGGGATTGTCGCACAGGTAAATAACACGGAGAAAGAGCTGAGAAGCAAAAATTAAGTAGAAACAATACTCATTTAAAAAGAGAATATTTCAATATACGTGAACTCACTTTAACTGCACGGCAACCTTATCGCCTTTCATGAAATATAAGATTGTCGTAAGCTTATTTAGTCGGACTTGCTGTTATTTCATTTGTCGATTTTTACATTGGAAAAGAAAAAGTTCCCGCAACTGTTGCCGGATCAGCTGTCGTAACTGTGAAAGATGTACGGCTTGTGTGTTCTAGAGCGCAGCTCTTAGGCGCCCGTTTCCGGCTTGGGCGGTGTCGCCGTCACCGTCGGCGTAACTGCGCGCGGTGCATGATGGGAAAATTCTCCCGCAAATTTAGAGGAAAATTTTCTCGTAAATCTAGCGGAAAATTTTTCCCGCTAAATCTAGCGAAGAATTTTCCCGCTCAATTTAGCGGAAAATTTTCTGCGCTAAATTTAGCGGGAAAATCTAGCGGAAAATTTTCCTCGCTATATTTAGCGGAATATTTTCTCCGCCCTCCCCCCCTTTGAGGTCACGTGACCCCAGGCCACGTGACCCCCCCCTTGAGGTCACGTGAACCCCCCCCCCGTGCCTCTCCTCCTCCTCAAGAGCTGCGCTCTAATTGGCATTACAGGGAGTTGTAACGGCTCGGCGTTACAGGGAGTTGTAAATGGCACATTGCACGCCACATGAAATAATGTAACTACAACGTTACTTAGATAACATTTTGAGAACATCGTGAAAAATATTGGCACAATGTTACAAAAATATCATGCAACGCTACGCAGCTTTTGCTGATGATGCTTCAACGTTGCTGAGGAAATGTGAGGGCAACATAATTAGGTACCAGGCATAACGTTAGAAAAACATTTCTTGTTCGCTTTCTCGCGGGTGACAAAAAACAAACGAACAGGAACCAAAATTGTTAATGCTTTCAAAAACAATAAAAGTTTTGCTGAAAAATTTAACTAAAAGTAGCGTGTTTTTAATTTTATATATCATATAATCCTTATATTGGATTATATAAGAGAAACCAAGCAGGTTTCGAAACGTTGGGCTCCATTTTATTTTTGGTTGGCGTTCCTTCCCCCTCTTCTAATTGTTCTTACCCAACCAGGCAGATTTCTGCCAAATGTTTACTTTCAAATCCTTATATTGAAGCATGCGGCGGCCGAGCATTCCTCCGAACTTTTTGGCAACCTAATGGCCACAGCCATCGCCAATGGCCGTTCGTTGTCGTTTCTCGATTTCTCGAGTTCGCCTCGGCTTCATTATTTCGCCTTCGCAACATTGTGCCGTAGCCTCGGCTGCCTGGCACCTTGTTTTCTACACCGATGGCTCAAGCCTTCATGGAAAATGACGGTGCTGGTGAGTGCTTTCTTTCCTCGTGTGATTTACAGTACTTCTAAAAAAAGCAGCTTCGCGCCCTTCCTAGTCTTTTGTTTAGAGGTACAAGGCAAATAGTGTGTTTTCTTTGACGCCAGCACTCGAGGCACGACAGATTAGAATCCTGCCTTTTTTTCCAGTATGAAGAGGTTGAAATGCTCTCTGAGTGATGTGAGCAGCCGTCAAAAGCGAAAAATAGCTGAAGCCGTCCTCAGCGAGCTGGAAGATGACAGCAGCGACAGCAGTTGCTTACTGAACGTGTTGGTGGCCGCGAAGCGAGAAGACACAGCTCCCTCTTGGTCGTTTCTGAAGAGGGAAGTGGTCAACATTCGTTGTTGTTTGACACATTATCTTCAGTTGATTCATCCGTTCAGGCCGGGCATAATGCATTCAAGCAATATATATTTATATATCTATGATATTTATTTTGAGTTCGTGGGTCCGAGGCTACTCCCTGTAGCTGTAAAGGGAGCTTGACGAGCTCCGTTTAACACAGGACCTCCCTTAGCGAAAGGGACCTTAATGCGCCGTGTGATCACGATCTCCAGCTCCCTTTAATACAGGTACCTGTGCCAGAAGGTACCTTCACGTTGCCGTGTGAATTGGGTATAAGATTCTACACTTGTTATACCCAATTCACACGGCAGCGTAAAGGTACTTTTTAACTTAGGTTCCTCAGCTGAAGGTACTTGTAGTAAACGGCGTTCTTGATCACACGATAAATAAACGGAGCACTTTAAGTGTGATGTCGATTGCATTCCTGCCATAGAGTAATATACACAAGGTAAAGAGCGGACACTGCCATAGGCCCCAGCGGCCCAGATAGACGAGTGACAGGGAGCGCTCCTAGCGGGCGGCATTAAGCATAATCTCATTCCGGTTCCGGTCAAGTTAGTTTCGGTTTCGGTTTGAACGTTTCTGCTCCGGTTCTCCCGGTACCCTTCTCTCTCTCCTTCCCTCCTCGCTTGGCTCTCGGGAGCTCCGCGACTCCCGAAGCCGCTGCTTTTTTTGTGTGTTTTTTTTTCCTAATATTGACGCACTTTTATTTTAATTTTTACGATAGAATCCGTGCAAAATGTGCCAAACAATATCTCAACTTACTTCACAAAACAGAGGTGTATTTCTTGTTCCTTTCCTATTGTAAAACATCGAAGTTACACAATCGCCACATGGACTGCTGGCTGGTGGAGCGTTTTGGGGTCAACAACAGTAAGTGGTTCGAAAACCTTTTATTGGACCACATTCATGTATACATGATTTACTTCAGAAGCTCTGTATGTTTTATACGAAACAGATACTCACAAAAATAAATTAATATGAAGGAGTTCGGCATATCGTACACTTCGTAATAGATTCTTAGCAGAACCAAGTTAACAAAAACTTTCCAGAGAGAACATGCTGAATGATCCATTCGCTTTCACGCCGACTCGGGCACGGGAAGTAAGTCCAGAAGTAAATAAGACATCGCTATCATTACCAGTCATAAGAGTATAATAAGAGTCCAAAGCACACAGCGGATAGTACAAATTCCCAATTTTCGGCTAATATAAAAAAACGCCATTTTGCATAGCCTCAAACTCACTGCGGGCAAGCTATTACCAAACAGTGATAGCTCTATTCGAAATCTGACAAGATTCAACGTCCCTAAACATTCCCCGAAATTGTTCAGGAAAGAAGTATGGCTTCAGAAAAAGCGGCTAAAAGACTATGGACAGTGGATACAAAAGTGGATACATTTTCTTTCGAATATTTTGAGCCTCTATACACTATTTTCTATAGAAATTCTGTAGAAAGTGAATAAATATTTTGTTAGGGAGCCGTGATACAGATTTCCTGGAAAAAGGGAAACAAATCTTTGGAGTGCAAGCAGCACCGCCCAATTAATAAGTGCTTTCTGTTTTTGGTTTGGCAACCGCCTCCGTTAATACACTATTAACAGTTAAACCTGTCTAGTTGCTTACCAGCCACTGAAGAGTGCAACCGAACTTTGTGCAAATACCGTTTAAGTAATCGAACATGCAAACACAAGCGTAAACCGGTTAAGTAATCGAACACACAAACAGAACATTTTTAAAAACCTTTTGTGGCACTCCTCTGAGCAAAGGCTAAAACCACCCAGACCCCAAAGTGTGTGATACAAGGCGGCATACACTCCTCGAACATGTGCCACATTCTCTATTATAGGAAGAAAGTGATTTTCTAGTTGCTGAATGAAATTAAAGGCAGCCTAGCTGTGATGGTACTACTAAGTTCCCGAAGAGTTTTCCTGGCACGTGGTATGCTTTAAGCACAAGAAAGTACTGGTGAGGCCTGGTCAAATTATCAGACTCATCCCATAGCAGCTGAGAACAGCCAGAGCTGTGGGTTGTTTGTTCAAGCACAAGCTTGATCAAATAGCCCCAAACGTAATAAGTGGACGAGTCATCAATTACGTTAGACCTGATGTCTGATGCAAGCTCATAAATATCCTCTAGTGGCGGGAAGTTATCAATTGGAAGACATCCAACAATGTCTGAAATTGAACTTTCATGGTGCGAAGATATTGGCAACTCCTTGAGGAGGTCAGCCTTGTCATCCTCTACGTCTTCATTGTTCGACAGTTTGAACAGTTTCTTCATCCCTATGTGTTTTAGTCTTAAGGTGAACTGATGCACATTTGGGTTTGTGTTGCAGCCCAGCATTTGTCGTATATAGCTCCAAAAAGTTTCTCAAGTGGGTCTTGCTGCAGGCGTCGTGTAAGTAAGAACTTAAAGTCATGGCTGTTTGAAAGCTCATCCCAGAGCATGGGGACACTTTTTATAGTAACTTGCCACCCTATGGTGGCTTGTGGCTGCCTCCTACTTTGGAACTGCCATGCTGAAATCCATCCGAGTTGCTGGTGAAGGAAATCGAGTATTTCAGATTCTCCCTTCAGAATGGCATGACGCAACTTCTGCCCTGTCTTCTTGAATTGTGAGCTATTTAGACAATCAAAACGTATGTACATACTATCACAGAAATAGGCTGTAGCCATGGGTGCCTCAGGAAGCTCCTTGGCATAAACAAGGGATATGATTGCAAGAAAGAGTGAGGCACTCAGTACCTGTGCAGCACGATTTACTTCCATGTTACTGAAAGATTTTTTGAAAAATGTGTCTCTCAGTAAGTTTCGGAGCCAATTGCAAGCTCATCTCATGGGTAGAACGATAAAGTTCAACAATATGGGACCACTCAATGACCTCATTTTTAATGCAAAGTTTGTGTGCTTGGAGATTCCTCTTGGTTGTTTTGGGGAGGTGCGGAACATCAAAGATAAAGTAAACATATTCGTTGTCAACTTAAATACAATGGCTTATCAACACACAAACTGTTGGTTGGCCAAGCTTACGTTTGAAGCCCCCTAATCACAGACCACAGCCTTTACTGTGAAGCCAACAGTCTTAAGCTCCCGAATGAGAGAACTGAGGAGACTGCGTTTAACAGAAGACGTTGTTGGAGTGTGCAAAACAGCAGGCACGTAGTCAGGGGGGGGGAGGCCATGGGGCCCGCCCCCCCCCCCCCCGAAATCTTCCATTTTGCTGGGGCCTCCTCTCCCCTCCCCCTCATACAGCATTTTGTCATGAGCGTCCCCCCCCCCCTCCCGAAACAAAATCTTGGCTACGTGCCTGCCCAAGAGTGTATGCAAGGCGCTAGCCCACCCCACCTCCTGGAAATTCCAGAGAGCACAACAACTAAGGCTCTATCTGCAATTAAAGATTAAAACAGCGCAAGGACACGGACAAGAACAAGAAGGTAGACGAACAAGGCTATCTGCAATGTTAGAGATTCGTTCAACACCGTCATCTGTAAATCCATGGACAATGTCGTGTGCAGGGTCGTGAGTTAAGTTCTTTTTTAAAACAATTTCATCGAAAATCAAGATGCACACACGATCAAGTGCAGCCCGACAGCCCGGCGGAAACAACAGCGCGAGAAAGTCAAACCGATCGGCTCCACAAATTCCCGCCGAGCATGCGAGCACGCGGGCGGTCATGCGTCACCTTGATTGATGCAAAGTCGACCGAACATGATGCAGCAGAAAGCAAAGACGGACGGCATGCAGGGCACGGACGAACGACGCACGGACGAGCAGAGGCCTTGCAGAATGATGCAGAGGCGAAGGCGTGCAGGCAGGCAGGCCATGGCAGGCGCCATTCATCACGTGGTTTTTGTGACGTATTTGATTAACACTATTTAGTCGTTTTAAGTACTTTAAATAATTTTAAATCATAACAATTTAAAAATAAATACTTCTCGGAGAGAGAGCTCTAATTAATATTAACCAAATTAGAGAAAAGCGCCACGTAGCGGAGGGCATTAAACGCACTATCTGGGCCGCGATTCGGCTTTAGTGTCCTCTCTTTACGTTTACTATATTACTCTATGTTCCTGCTAAACCAGCGAAAGGATCACGTGATAAACAGTTATTTGCCAAAATCGGTTTGACGCGCAGTTTTTGATTATTGTGTGTAGAATATCATATTTAAAACCTAAATATTATTTGCAGGTATAGGCTTGGTTGGGCTACGGCACTTTTTTTTCTTCAAGTTTAAGGCCGCACCTAAATGAGTTTTGCTTTAAAACGACCGACCCTTCTCGCCACAGTTACCCCAAGTTATCTCGTAAGCCCTCCATATCTCGCGGATTATCCGCGGATATCCGCAGATATCCGCAGTAAACTGGCGGATGCGGATAAAAATTAGACGGATTTTGGCGGATTGCGGATCGGATGCGGATGTCAGGGGCTGCGGATGCGGATATCCGCGGATCCGGATCTAAATTTTTGCCCGGTGGCATTCAGTCCGTCGACTGACGTTTCATCTACAGATCGTTTCGTCGACATGCGACGTTTGATCGAAAGGCTTCCCGTGTTCGTTTCATCGAAAAACCTGAGACGTTTCGTCGCACACAACCCTGCTATTTTCGTAACAAACTTTTTGCGTCTCGCCTGGATTACAGGGGGAGGGGGACATGGTTTGGTTAAGCACGCCTTAGTGAATCGCGCGCTAGCTTTTAGCGGCTTAGTGAAGAAATACGTTGTCGACAAAACGTCGCAGGGGCATGTGCCCACAAAACGTACAGCGTCGACGAACCGTGTGTCCATGAAATGTATGTCCGTGAAAAGTTGTCCACGAAACGTATTTCCACAAAACGCGTTTCGAAGAAACGATAGGGATCCTAAGAAAGATCTGATTCTTACTGAAGATCGCTTCAGTTAGTGCATTTCATCTCGTCAAAAATGCTATCTATAGAAAAAGTAAAAGTAAAGAATGCAGGGCATCAATCGTCCCGAGAAAGCTAGTTCTTTGGCAGGGAAAGAGCGGAAAACTTTCTCGGGCAAAGAAAACCTCAAACGAACAAGTCACAAGAAAGTAGAAGAAACCTCCCCCTCTCCGCAGAAAGTGGTGTGGTCATGATACCAAAAACAAAGAAGTGCTTCAGCAATACGTGCAACTGAACGTAAAGGGC